>NTHP01000146.1:1582075-1627238 GCA_003416845.1 Oplegnathus fasciatus
CCAGCCTGAAATGTCTCAACAACTATTGGATGGATTTCCATGGAATTTCTTGGTCCCCAGAGGATGAATCCTACTGACTTTGATGATCCCCTAACTTTTCCTCTAGCACCACCATGAGGTTGACAGTTTTGTTTTTTAGTGAAATGTCTCAACAACTATTGGATGGATTGTCGTATAATTTGGCACAGGTATTCGTGTTTCCCTCTGGATGAATTGTGATAACTTTGATGATCCCTTAACGTCTCTTCTAGCACCATCATCAGGTCCAAATTTTTATTTGTCCAATACTTTATTTTATGAGCACCTGCAAAACTACAGATAGAAGTAGGATCAGTGTACTAAAAATAGTTTTTGCTCTTCATGTTTGTATTGACCCAGACTTGGCTGAAATCAATAATGTTGCAGACATTCCTGTTTCTCCTCTCTACTCTCACAGGTTTCTGAGTTTTTCCAGTTCCAGAGTTGAGTGGGACACAGACTGACAAACAGATGCTAAGCCATCCAGTGTTTCGGTTGACATTTTGGCACAGACGAGATAAATGACAGCCTTAATCCTCCTCTGATCAAATTAATTATTAATGCCTAACAAGGTGGTGGTACGCTGTCATCTTGTCAGCGGGCTTGTTTCTGTCGGGACAAGGCACGGGTCTTAACGACGGACCTGGATGTCATAAATACAGTATGATTGTCATCCATCATTGATGAGGATGCAGACTGGGCTCTCAGATTTCCCAGCGGGACTCTCGTTATCTGTTAAACTAGAAGCATGGAGAGAAGACAGAGAAAAGGGTGGAAAAGGAGGAGAAAAAAGGAACAAAGAAAGAGAGGAGGAAGAGAGAGAGCAAGATGGGGAATGACACGCTGGACGGTCATACTGAATGGGTGCGCCAGAGAGAGAGAAGAGAAATAATGCAGAGGGGAAGGGAAGGAGAAAGAAAAAACATTTATGAAGAGGCGGAGAGTTTGAGAAGTAGAGTATAGACATGGTACTTACACCTGAGGAAAACTGCCCTCATCCTCTGATCAGCCGGCTGCAGGGACAAAGAGGACAGAGGGAACGACACCGGTACTGCTGATATGGGACACATGAGAAAAAGACACAGAAAAAACTGGTATTTAATTCTTTTGTCCATATTATGGAAATAAATGGAACGGAATACATGAACTGGATAGAAGTGAGGGAGTCTATAAGAGGGAGGGGCAAAATAAAAGACAAGTGAAATACAAGTGAGAAAAAGAAAGAAAAGAGAGCACGAGTGAGACAGAAATGAAGAAAAATACGTACAAAATATGTATGATCTACTAAACAGGAAGGAACAAGCACAGTAACAGTCAGAGAACCCACATAGAGTGAAGTGCCTGGGAAACAACGATGCCATAAACCCAATAAATCTGATTAACTTTGCATTTAGTAATTACACCTTGTTAATATCAAACCCTACCAAGCATTTGTGCATGTAGCATTAGTAGCAAAAAATAAAGTCACTCCATGTAGAATTTTCTGTGAGTTGTATCTTTGAAGTTATCTTGGTGGCAGAGGTTTTTGTTTGTGGAAAACCGAGACAATCTCAGTGAACGTTGGTGCAGTCTATGTGTTGCTTTCGGCCTATTCATCTCGTGTTTTTGACACGACCACCAGATGGAGGCAAAATATGGAATTTTCAAATCCTACACACAGTGGCTTTATCATTAAGGGAACAGTTCGGCATTTGGGAAATACGCTTACAGTATTTGCTGTCTTGCTGGGAGTTAGATGATGAGCTCAGTAGAGTTGTAAAGTGGGAGTGGCCGCTGGTTCGGAGGGAGTTTTTCCCCTTTTCTGTCTTCCAATTTCAAATGTTTCTTTGAACAACACCCTCAATATTACTTGACACAGAGACGGACGGGTCTAAATGCTACAATACCCATAAGCATCAGCTGCCATGCCAGATATTTTCTAACGCAGTTCTTGATCTTTTGTACTGATGATTTAACCAGGAGAGTTTCACGTCCACCCAAGCGGTACAAGAGCTCCAACTGTGAGTCACGTAGCGCTGCCTCTGGGAAAAGTGAATGAGACTTTTACTTTCAGAACCAGACTTAACTCCTCCCACCTTGCAACTCTATCCCACTCTAACATCTGTCCGTTCAATGTGAAGCTACAGCCAGGGAACAGTTAGCTTAGCATTGAACTAAGCTAATTTAGATTAGTTGGCAAGTTAACAAAAGCAAAATCAGCTGTTTAAAGGGTCAGTTCACCAAAAATAACCAAAAAACACCCACATTTTTCCACTTACCCCCAGAGGTATGTTGCCCTGCTGATAGTGTTGGTTGTATTTGCTGTGGTTTGGAGTTCTCCACGCTTAGATTTCTGCCACCTCCCCAATACAATGGATATGAACGGTATTTGATATATTTTTTTAAAAACTCGACAATACCAATAATAACACCAAAACAATGTCCCAGTTAGTCTGGAAAATCCACAGACGTAGCTGTGAACAGTTTTCACTGAGAACTATTTTCTGCCAAGTTATGACAGTCCTAACCAGGACGAAGCTTCTGGAAATAGATGTTGCTGTCTACCTTAATATACTGTGGCCAAAGTGAGAAGACAAAAGTTTCAGTTATCTCACTCTTTCTAGCCTAGAGTCCAGTTATATAACCATTTACAGCACATAGCTAACACTAATCTCCAGTGTAGCTTCTGTGGCTAAACAGTCGGACTGGATTTGATTGCTTCCAATTAAACTAAACTGAGGTGATTAGAACGGAGCAGAACTGGATATGAGCCAGAGTGTGTTGTGTCAGACACCGCTCTGTCCTCTTCAGCATGAATAATGAACACGTCCACTGTCTCTCGCAGTGTTAAATGTCATGTCAAAACCTGAAGCCTGGTAAAAAAAATGGGTCACCTCAGACCTGACACTGTCACAGAGGGTGTGTGTGCGTTTGTGTATCATGTTTCTTATGCTTACCTTTTACACACTCTCCACCAGACACATAGTTCTCATTAACTGGAAGAGAAATGCAATCATATTATGGCATTTTGTATACTTGAATCTATTTTATCCATGCCAAACCTTTGAATATTTAATAAATGCTCAAACTTTAAATTTGCACTAGGAGCGAGTGTCTGCATGTTTGAGTGTTAAGTATATTCATTAGTGCTCAGTATATCACATCATCCTTATTAACCGTCTTCCTGCCTGTAGGTCATCTGCTGTACCTGCGCGGCTGATTTTGTCCACCTCCTCCCTGCAGACCTCCTCCATGCGGCTGCGGAGGTGGCACAGCGCTCTCCTGGCGCCGCTGAAGGCCTCTGTGGGCAGGCTGAGGGCTCTGGAGTGCCGACCGGTGGCGAGAGGGACGCATAGCAGAGGAGCCGCCTGGGTCGATAAAGAGAGAGAGTGGAAAATACAGCCTGGCACGGCACCTACACCCCGCCCTCCCTCCCTCCCTCCCTCCTTAATTCCTTGTACAATTGAATTTGAAAATAGCACTTAGGCATGTGCTACCTTTTTCCACTGGTCACTGCTGACTCATTCTCTCCTCTCATCCATTCTTCCTCCTTCCTCCATCATTCATCTACAGACTAATCTCTCTGGGCATTTCTGATGAGTTCTTATGGCCTCCAGGATGCATTAGATGTAATGAGTAAATATCAAATGCAAGAATTGCTAATGTGCAGTGGTGGAAGAAGTACTCAGATCCTTTATTTGAGTAGAAGTACCAATACCACAATGTACATTATGAGTAAAAGTCCTGCATTCAAAAGTATTATCAGCTAAATGCACTTAAAGTACCCAAAGTAAAAGTGCTCATTTTGCAGAATAATGTCCCCTGTGACTGATATACTTTTATATCTGTATATTAAATTAGATAGTATTAGGTAGCATTCTGCTGTTGCAGCTGGTTGAGGTGGTGGTAGTTTTTACTTCATATACAGTCAGGTAGTTTAGTCCAGTTGTTCCCAACCTAGGAGTCAGGCCCACTTCAAAGGGCCACAAGATAAATCTGAGGGGTCATGAGACGATTAATGAGTCAGGAAAGAAGAAAAAACTAAGTTGTGATACCCAGTCTATATTGATTTTTTGGACTTTTCTCTTATCATTCTAATTTTTTTTGTGAAATATTGAATACTTTCAGTAACATCAAATAACGTCAGTTATTCAAATAAAACCATCTGAGAGGTTTAGAGGGGACAAACAAGGGGCCCCAACTAGACACTTGTTTTTTTGTAAGGAGTCACGAGCCACAGGTTTAATCTTTGACGGTGCCTTGTATTTCACAAACTTATATATGTTTTTTTGTGTTAAATCTTAATTTTGAAAAGGAGCTGAAATGTAGTACAAGTACCTCAAAATTGTACTTAAGTACACTACCTGAGTAAATGTACTTGGACTCTTTTGATCACTGCCAATGTGTTACTTTGAGAGAGCGAAACTCTCAAGGCTGACAGCTAAAAGTGTCCTGACGTGTGCTGCTAGCTCAACGTAGCTTTGTCAGTTTAGACGTGCGGCTGTTATCCAATTTATCCATTTACCCTCCACGCTCAGCTCCGTCTTTTAGACCAGTTACTCTCCACGCGGTAGTCGCAACCCAGAACATGCCTGTGGAGTGATCTACCGGCCTCAAAGACTTAATGTGACATAAACTGGCGGTGCTGGCGTGATCACTGTGACAAATGTGGCCACTGACCTGACCAACAAATGATGCATCTTAAGAACTTGATTTGATAAAATTCACTTAATTTGAACTTACTTTATAACTAAATTAAGTGAATTTAATGCATTTTTCAGCTTCATTTTTCAGCACTTCCAACCAGTTGACTGTAGTAATTTTGAAACAAGACAATGCAATTTAGTGCAAGCTGTATGTTCTCAGTTTCTTTGGAAGTTTCTCTCTGATATGACTGGGAACAACTTTCTTTACACAGACATAAATATTAATTTGCCTTAGATTTACTTTACGTGTGTTTCCTGTCCTCCCTCTGTGTATCCTCCCTTCTTTTCTCGTCACTCTGATGTTCTCCTTCTCGCCCGTGGCTCTTTCTCCACCTCACCTGTATGAAATGGGCGTTGTCCTCAGTTTGCAGAAGCTGACTGATCTCCTCGTCTCTCCTCCTCAGCTCCTCCAGGTCTTTCTCCAGCATCTCTATGTCCCGTTCGGCCCTCCCAACCACCGCACGCTCCTTCGCCTCCAGCCTCGCTCGAACCTACGGCACAAGTAGATCGTATATACTCATATACTGTGGTCAAAATGCCACTTTGGAGTCCTGCCAAGGACAGAACTGTGGGTGAAATGCTTAAAGTTGTGTTAACTACAGAAAAAAGATGACATTAATGTTGCTGCAACACCTCGATCTAATACTTCGTCTAAAAGCAGGACTACAATTAGTGGTACTATTAGTTAATTAGTGGTTTCTAAGAGAATCTCTGCTATTATTAGCATCACTCCAACTGCGACAACTATTGGTAACATTACGGCTAATACCTCTGTCCCCTGCTCCTCACCTCTGCCTTGGTTTTCTCCAGGCGGAGTGCCATGTCTGCAAACAGAGCTTCACTGTCCTCCAGAACGGCCGACGCCGACACCTGAAACACGCACGGACAGTAGAACAAAAGAGTAGTTAGAGGTGAACGAAGTGAATACTTAAAGACTCCATGAAGCAGATAATTCAAACTTCTAGAAAGCCTTCTGAGAAACGGTGAATCTTTAATGGCGACCTCATCTGCTAAAGCACGCATGACGGAAACAACTCCAACCAATAAAGCAGTTTTTCACACTTTTTCTAATCCTCGATTCAACTGACACTTCTCAACAATACCTCATCAATGATATCTCGTGGTTTTACAGTTTAGAATGACGTGTTGTGTCCCACTCCAACATCCTCCAACACAAATAATCTCAGTGACTAAAGTTGCCATTTCACTGTGACTTTAACATGCCAATTTGTGTCCCATCCCCCATCATAAAAAAATGTGCTGCAATACACTTCATCTCTGTCCTGTGAAAACCACGCGTCTTTTCATGAGCTAAGAAAAGCCTGTTTTTAGCTTTGTGACGACAATACATTTCAATTAATCAAATGTGTCTTAATATGGTTCATATAGCTAAAGGGGCGAGGCAGGAGGAATACTTAATCCTTCAGTTTGTCTGAATTTGGAGATACATGGTCTTCATTGGACAGAGTATAAATGTGTAAAACAAAAACATCACATTGAGGTTTTCTGAGATTTTCCAGGCACAACAACAATATTTTTTCACCAACATTTGGTGTTAATGCTCTGTATGTATTGTCAGAGAGTGTGCNGTTATCCAGACTGTAATTTCATGTAGCTGTGGTCAGGAATGAACCTCCGCCGTCTGAGCAGTGGATAAGATGACAAACTGACATCCAACATCTCATAAAAGACCAATCTCAGTCTGACGTTTTACTGAGCTAATACAGCGGTTTTCCAAGAAGCCACAAGCTGGATGGATGGAGATGATGCTCAGGGGAGGGAGAAGAAAAGACTTTCCTGGAAGACCGAAGGAGCGGCATAGAAACTGAAGCTTAAATTAGCTTTGCAATGGAAACTGATACAACAGCTCCTGTGAGGCGGAGTGTTTGTGTGTGTGTGCGAGGGAGAGAGAGAGATAGAGTGAGGCGACTGTGTGAGCCTGATGTTTGTGTGTGTTGTGCCTGGACAGTTGTGTAAATGTCAAGTGTATTTATGTAACCCTTCATCTCATGTGCTTTACGTAGCACATACCGTACTGCACTACTGTATATATTGCATCATATTTGGCCTGCATGATTGGCATGAGTGTTGAGATCACAATTGATTACATTCACTGATTACAATTATGAATCCATCCCTGAGTGCAAAATATTCGAACTGCAGTAGGAGAGAAAACTGTCTTCAGTCTCAGACTATATTTCATCAACCTATATAACTTCATAATAACTAATAATAACCGACATAATAGTAATAATTTCATTCAAATTCACAAATATTTCAATCAAAGTGTGCCTATATTAATAAATAATAAAATAAAAATAAATACAATAAGCTTTAAACAAACAAAAGACAGTTTACCTGTGGATAAGGAGCGCTTGATTTAATGCACCAGGGCAGGGACGCTAAATGCAAAACCTCAATATTGCACCCACATTTAAATAATTTAACAAAATGCCTTAAAATATTTAAAACAGAGTTGATGTGTAACAACTATTTGAAATTAAATGAGCTGATTCTAAAAGACACAAAATTCTAAATGGACTCTGGCAAAGCAGACTCAATCTGAGGCAAAAAGCCTGAGTGTCCTCATAGAGAATGATTTGAACATTAACATGCATACCGACTACATCAGTAAAAAAAAAAGTCAGGCCCTATCTTGACCCATCTGATGCAAAACATTGTATTCATGCGTTGGTGTTCTCGTTGTCTGTCTCAAAGCTCTTTTAACTGGATTCCCAAAAAAATCTGATAATAGACTTCAGCTTCTACAAAATGCAGCTGCGAGTGTGCAAGCTGCTGAGTTTGAACAAAAACAAGTAAAAGAGAGCACGCTACACCTATTTTAGCATCTTGACACTGGCTTCCTGTCTCCCTTAGAATTGATTTTGAAATTTCATGGCTAGTTTATGACGCACTGAATAGTTTAGCACCTCCGTACTACATCGATTGTCTCTCCCTCTACACTCTATACCTCTACCACTGCCTTAGGTCATCGAACACTACACCATTACATGTAACAGTTCAAACAAAAGAGCAGGGGAGAGGCCGCCTTCTCTTCTTATGGACCAGAACATTGGAATAACCTGCCTATAAATATCTACAGGCAACTTCTGTTGATTCCTTTAAGAAACATTTTTATTCTCACCTCTTTAATCTTGCTTTTATTGAAACTTACTGACAAGTAATTTATTTGTTTAAATGTATTTATATATAATAGCTACAAAGCTACATTGTACGTATAAAAGGTGCTATAAAAATAAAGTTTATTATTATTATTATTATTATTAATCAAGTTTAATTAGTTGTGGAGACCAACATCGTTATTGAAACTATGATGCAATTAATTTCACAGAGCTTCACTGTAGACATACACGGACTATACCAGTATATTATACAAACACTATGAGAGTAAAGTTACTCCAAACATTGACAGAAGCATGTTTACTGTTCCATGCTTTCTTCAGGAGGTGAGGTGTTGGATAACAACAGCTAGTATGTTCCAGGTATACTCCAGGTGTACCACTATCAGTTAGTTCTTGGAAGCTTTCAGATCTCTGATGACAGACTGTATGCCATCAGGTAAAAACCACATTAGCAAAGAAGAAGAGTGGCCACTTGTGTGTGTGTGTGTGTGTGTGTCACCTTGAGGGACTCCAGGCTTTGCTGAAACTCCTCCAGCTCTCTCTCTCCACTCCGCGTCCTCCCCTGAACCATCCTCTGAGACTCCTGGAGCTGCAGCTGACAGACACGCAGACAATTATGAGACAATTAGACGATAACGGACTTCCACCACATTCTCTTGAATTACTGTTTGTCCATTGGGTGAAAGCTGTGGTGGTTTAGTTCAGCACTACAGGTGTTTAATCTATTAAAAGTTTTTATTGTGGTTTATATTGTTAGTGCATAATTAATAAAAAAAATACTGTATACACCATCTACAGTGTTAAAGGTTTAACTTCAGGATTGTAGATTTAGTCTGTGTAATAAAAGAGTTACAAGCTATACAGCAAAAGCATAAACATGCTATGATACAAACATCATTTTGAACTGTTTTGATTATTGTTTGTCATTTATTTTATAGACTACCATTTTTATTGCTTTTCCTACCATTTGATCTGATCTTGATTTGACACTATACTGGACACACAGTGCTGGGAAAGGCTACAAGACACAACTGTGTATGATTTAACCTCTTTTGTGAGATCACCTCTGCCTACTCCTGCTGTAAGTGGCCTGTCAGGGTGCAATTACGCCTCCTGCGGTATGTTTTCTTCAATCCAAACGATAACGGTAAAGTTCACTCCATTTCTTCTGTGTTGTTTGAGACCCTTTAAACACACATTTCCCAGTCGCTTATCTGTGAGCCGCAGGGACTCAGAAGCAGCTCGTCAGCTGGAGTGAATTTTGTGGGAATCAAAACAAAAACCTGACTTTAGTTCAGCATGATGCACTTTACTTGTCTGGTTCAAAACATATGAGGAAAAAACTGAATATCAGTCAGTCCGGACTGCATTTATCAGCATCCCTCGAAAGAGAACTGTTTATTTTTGGTTGTCAGTTCATGACAAAAATGTGGTTTGACAAACACTAAAGAATAGAATAGATTAAATTAAATTAAATGAGATTAAATGAAGTTATTTGCCATGTCTGTTTCTTTGTGGAGTTTATTTTGGGTTGACTCACATGGATCATGGATGGAATGAACCACATAGAGGAAACATTTGAGAACCTCTGGTCTTTAAAGTGTTTTATTCTGGCATCTGGGGGTCCTCTAACAGCTCCAAATATCAGATGTATTGATCACAGATTCTGCCATTTGAGAATCTGGGAAACTCTCGAGTGTTGGGAACCTTTGCTCTGAAATAAATTTATCTGTGTAGCCCTGACATTAAAAAAGGTGTCTACCTTTACTAATTTGTGAGACCTGAGGGTCTGATTTTGGAGCCTTCCCTCACTGGAGAACTGGGAACCATCAACTTAGTGTGTGGGAGTGCTATATCTGTGATATATTATGTAACTTCAACTAGGTGTCTGTACCTGTCTCCTGGCTCTCTGGGCGTCCACATTGTGCACTTCCTCCTGGTCAGCCTCGCACAGCAGGCAGTCCCCGCTCCACTCCACCGCGGCCTCCGCCTCGGAGCCGCCCCCGGCGGGCTCCAGACCCAGGCGGTGCTGGGCGCACAGCCGCTCCGCCAGACACTCCACCGCGGCCACCAGCTTGTGCCGCCGCAGCGTGCCAACCTCCCGGTGCGGCACGACGTGGAGCTCGCAGAAGGACGCCAGGCAAACCAGGCACGACTTGACCGCCCTCAGCTTGCTCTCCACCGGGCAGAAGTCGCACGGCACCTCCCCGACTCCCCCCAGGTAAAGCTCCGGCGCCGTGACCATTTCGCTCAGCTTGAGTTTGTCGACGACCTCGGCGAGCACCGTGTTCCTCCGCAGCACCGGCCGAGGGCTGAACGTCTCCCGGCACTGGGGGCATCTGAACTGGCCCGATTCCGCCTGGTCCCAGTAGTTGTTGATGCACGACATGCAGTAGGTGTGTCCGCAGGGGGTGGACACCGGGTCCTTCAGGATGTCCAGGCAGATGGGACACCTGAACTGGCTCTCGGTCACCGAGATATTCGCCTGGGCCATCTCTGTGGTGGTCTCTCCTCTGATCCGGATGGTTTCTGATCCGCCTGTTGATGAAGAAGCTTTTCCTGACTCCCGGTGTGTTGTTGTGAAGGGGAGGGGTCAGGATACAGGAATAGCCCTTCCGCAATGTCATCCACCCCATCTCTGTGGAAACGGGTTTTATGCCCTCAATGCTGTCTTACAGACACGTGAAGTTTTTAAAGGATCAGTTCGCCCAAAGCACATTTTCTCACATAGTTTTGGGTTTACTTGTCCAGTTTTTCCAAGAGATGCTGCACATACAGTATCTGTCTCTGACATTTATGCTTCCACTCCCAATAAATGGAGGTAAATGGAAATTTAATTTATTTATTCATGACGTTTCAAGAAATTCAGCAGCAACGTGTCTCATCAGGGCTTCACGTGAGGTTTTTTTTTGTTAGGAACTTTGTATTTTTAAAAATATGTTTATTTAAAAAATTAATGAATATAAATAAATAAACTTTTCCACATGTTTCTCAACTTACGATTTGATTTGAAGCGTTTCTTATTTTATTTATTTTGTAATTTTAGTTTTTATTTTTACTTTTAAATTTAATTTGTCTTATTTTCTTCTTCTTTTTATTTTTTCTTCTTGCTTTATTCTTTTTCTTATTTTTTCTTATACATTTTATCTAATTTATTTTTAATGTTATTCTTATATTCATTGTGTGGTTTTGTGTCTGTTCTTCTGCTATTTTGATTTCTGATTGTGTCTCCTGTGGCTGATGAAGACGAGGCCACATAGTCTTCTGAAAACTAATACGTGCTTATTGCCATCATTTTATATTTGCACATTAAAGCTTTTCATTCCTGTTATTTTATTGCTTTAAAAAGGACACCCTCACACAGAAAGCAGAGCAGAAATACTGTGATCTGATAGCAAACAGAGAATGAGTGAAGAGCTACAACAACCTCTCACTGGATTCCCAACACCTTTTATCTACACGAGGGTTAAATGTCCCACTCAAACATGGCAGCAGCACAGACTTTATTTAGTCATGGGAATGAGAGAGAGGGAGGATGGTGAACGCTGCATTATACATAATGCCTTTGAGTTTGAGTAACATTGAAATAAAAGTATATGGCATCTGAAATAACTGATATGTACTCTGTTAAATCATGTTCAGTGTCTCAGAGCTGGGTGCTGTTTGTCAATGTGGTCACACCGACCCCTAGTGGCACGATGCTGCAATTCCTCCAAGCGTTTTAAAAACAAGACCACTTGCCAGCATCCACAAGAGGTGAATTTACTCCACCTGCACTGAGGGCTGCTGATGCAAACCCTGTTTTTTTTGCAACAGAGATAAGGGACAATAGATACTGTATTATGCGTATTATATGTTATATTAAATACACTGTTTTCTTTTTGTTGCATTTTACGCTCGTGTGGAGAAAAGTTGCTCCACAGGGTGTTTTTGGGAGAATGCTGTTGCATGCAGTCTGAGAGTATTCAAGAGTTTCTAACGCCCTCTGCTGACCATTTCCTATAGCACAAATCACTCCTCACTTGTCGCTGCTATAAAGAATACAGGAAAACCTCCACAGTGTCTTTCAAATAAGAGCGTGCATTAGTTCTCTTAACCCCTTATGGGCCACATTCAATCATATCCAAACAGCTGCCCATGCTAATAGATTTCTGCCTTTCTTATACATTTTTATTACTGTGAACCACAATCTCCTTGTAAATGCTGTAATTGAATGGATAACCGATGGTGATTTTACTGTCATATGTGCAGATTTTATGCTTCACAGCTGGATTCAAGTAAAACATCTGGATGGAATACGTCAAACAGGAATGCTGTGACCACTAATTCAGTGACAGAAGACTAATGATACATTTTATTTAACCTTTATGTAACCAGGAGTAAAAGACTCATTGAGATTAAGACAGGCAGCAGCGCAAATAACAGGGTCGCAGACATGAAACGAACATATAACAATTTAAAATGAAAAACAAAGAACAAATCACGGAATGACAAAAGGTTTCACCTGATGAAATCATCACATTTCGATCATTTCCCAGGTGAGGGGTAAAGCTGTCAGTGTTTTACAAATGAACTTTAGCTTCCTGAGATTATTGAGATTATTACAACGTTCAGTTGTTTTTTGTTTCCCCTTAAAGCTGCACTGATTAAAGGGACGCCACCAATTTTACGTGTCAGTGTCAATTTGGAGGCAAAAATTGAAAGATGTGCACATTTACCAAGCAGAGAGGGTCTAATGAAAGACATGTTGCATTATGGGATGCTGTAGGATCAGGCTTTTGCAGCTTGGTGCCTTAACAGGGTATTAAATTGAGGATATCTTGGCCTCTGAGGCATCAATTTTGATAATTTCTTAGTGTAGTAATCTAAATATGTAACCACCGGTTAAACAATAGTGCTTAATCTTTTAAACTGCTCTTGCTCGTCTCACCAAGCTGAGAATTTACCTAATTTTTCTTTTTCGTTTCTTATGAACTTTGTGCAAGTTGTTGTCTCCCGTCGTCTCAGATGTGTTCTGTCATTCTGTGCCGGCTCTGTGAATTGAATTTCAGCAGCAGTTCAGTGGAAGATTGAAGGTTAAGAGGGGGATTTTCAGGTGCTTAAGCTTTGCTCTGACCGAGCCATATCACACACACACACACACACACACACACACACACACAGAGGTCACTTTACCTGCCTGTGGAGTTAAGTGGTTTCCTCTGTGAGGTTTAGTTTGTCAGTGGGACCCAGGATTAGTGCTCCATGTCTCCTTAAATGCACCAGTACTTTTACAAAATGATTTCTAGCATGTAGAACAAGGACAGTAAAAGCACTTTTACTAATAGGATCTCTGGTATTTTAGAAATGACCTGCTTCACACTTAAATATAGCCATTAAAATGCAGATGAAATAATGGTTATATCTAAGCTAGATGTCTAAAAAAAACATCTTTTCAAGCAAATTTTGTCCAGATTTAATGCAGACGTCAAATCAATGCTTACTCGGGCTGTAAAGATTTATTTCCATTCTGGTTACATACTGTTTTTAAAAGTTCATGCTCAGTTTGGCTTATTAGTGTTAAAATGCAGAAAAATCTCCTGCAGCCCTTGATCTTATGACTTCCTCACTTGTGTATATGTCATGATTCTCCAATCCCAGTTCTTGAGTGCAGTCCAAGTCTCTGTCTGACTCAGAGCTTAGAACGGGTGGACAGACAAAGCCTTGAAAAGGGGTCTGGTCCCTTGACTCCCCTGGCCCTTTGTTCAAAGTGGGGCTGCGATGTACTCGCTGTTTTAGAAAGGGCCCTTTTCAGCTGGGCCGTAAGGCGATCCTGGGCCTTCCCTAGCCAGGGTGTGCCTCGGGCATCTCTGGTTTACCCGCGGGACCAGGAGGCGTGGGGTGGGGTGGGCCTGGTCCTCCCTGGGCCAGGTAGCGGTGGGGAGGGTGGAGAAGAAGAGAGCAGCTGGTCAGTGGAAGAGGGGGAGAGAGAGAGAGATGTAGAGAAAGGAGGGGAGGGATGGAGGGATGGATGTAAGGCGAGAACGCTGAGAAAGGACAAATAAACAAAGGTGGCGATGAGGGTCTGAGGTGAATTAATTGTATCAAGCTCTTTCTCTCTTTAGTGACAGTCTCCAGAGACAGTGGCACAGGGAACAGTAGACAGTGGATACAGTATTTGACTACTATAGACCAGCTTAGAGGGACCCGCAGCTCTTTAAAAGTCAACCAGCTGGGTAACACGTACATTTCATGGGTCCTTTACGTCAAATATACAATTTGTTGTTGAGCTTTAATTTTACTCCCCGGTTGCCAGTGTTAAACCATCAAATAGTGTTATTTCCTTTTACTTATGGCATCTTTATCATAAATCATGTTGTGACATTTAATACATTTTCTTTCTTTTAATCTATCCAGATTTTCTTTATCATTCATACATATAAACTCACATGAATTCAGCTTTCTGGGGAATGAGAAAAATTCATACAAAGGTGATTTATGATTTACGTAAATAGTGTAATGAAATATACTCATGCCTCTCCATTTTACATCAGCGTTAAAACTGTTCTGAAACCTTCACCTTCGCCTTCAGTGCTCCATACATAAGACTCAAGGATCCTGACATACATTTTCCTTTCAAAATGAGATGATAGAAAAACAAATGATGCCTACCGTTTGCTGACATGAGGTTCATTGCCGGTAAACCAGCCATTAACGTTATGAGTCATCCTTGGTCTTTTACTTAAAAAAAAACAGTTATGTTTTTCAGGATATCAGTTATAATATTGATGGTCAATTTCAGGAAGCTTTGTTGCGTAACAGAAGATGAAACATTATGATTCCCAAAATAAGGAAGCTTGTACTTGTGTTTTGGAATGAAACCCTCTATTTGCAAAGTCCTAATTTTAAAAGTTCATATATAGCAGTTTTGCAGTGTTTGTGGATAACTGAACCTCTCACAGAGCTGCGTAACTCTGAGTGCTGAAGAGGAAGGAAGAAGGAGGAGTGTTTTGCTGTGGTTTGCTGTTTCTGGCTGAGTGAACACATGACACCAGGCTCAGAGGGCTGTGATAAGTTGTCTGGTGTATGGTTTGTGATTGATTCTCATTTTGTGAATTTTTGCTTTTTTCTTTAGCTGTTCAGTGGTTCCCAACCAGGGGGTCGGGACCCCCAGGAGGTCACAAGAAAAGGGGTTCTGAGATGATTAAGAAGACAAAGATTATTTCTCATACAGAAGTTGTTTTTTTTAATAGATTTTTCAAGTTTTTTAGAAAATATTCAAAGGCAACAACGTAAGAAGGAAACATCACTCACTCATGGATGTATGCAGCCTGTGATTAGCATTGCTTGGCAAGTTAAAAGGGTTGGAGCCAGTGCAATATACTGCATTTAGGTGGTTTAAATTTATGTTGCGAAAAAGAAAAACAAGACATTCCTTCTTCAAATATACTCTTAACTTCTATTTTCATTCTTTGTGTTTCTCAAAAATCCCACATTTGTCAGCAATGTTCAATCTTGTGAAATTAACCACAATGAGGAAATGGCTCAAGCTAGAAGCTTTATTACTGGGTAGCCTGGAGATATTTTAAGAAAAGAACGACCTTTACTTATAGAGAATTAAATAGGAAAATAACAGAATAACACTGTATACAGAGCAATTGCTCATAAAGGCCTAGAAAAGACCTGTATGCCTAAATGAAACAAGACTAAAATTCAATAGACACTGTAATACCTCTGTGATGCTGTAATGCTGGTTGTCAGGGCCTGGCTGTGATTGTCGGCATGCTGTGTTAATATCAATCACGAAGTAGGCCAGAGCTGATTGGCTGAGGGAAATTTGGTCATTGGTTTTTGAGGTACCTTGTCAAGTGAGAAGTGGAAATGACCTGTTGATGGTTCTACTGTAGACGAGAAGTCAGGAGACCATCAAATCATTTGGATTTATCTCCTGTGGACCATGAATGTCAACCAGATTTCACCACAATCTATCCAATACAGTATTTATGTTTCTGCAAAATACATGTGATACTTATTACAACTGTTGAGCCTGACAATTCATTCTTGACCTTGGAAATTTGAATGGAAAGTTTGAACGTCTACAGTTACATCACAATCGAACAAACTCCGTCTAAATGGACAAACAAACACAGACAACATGCTCTACATATCAACCAATCAGAGGGGAAGCTGGCTGAGGTCATTATTGGTCCATATTAAATATCCTACAATGAAATTACTGAGCCACCTATCATAATCAATAGTACAAAATATTGATTATTTATAAATATTTCTCTTCTAACATCACCCATATTACACCTAGCCACCTAGTGGCTTTACCATAATTAGGAGACGATAATAAACAGTATAATATATTGAGAACCTTTGTCCCATATTATGTGATGCATGTTTAACGTGGTACTCTCAAATAAAACCGGAAGTATACTATAATTCTCACTGTTGTGGTTTATTTTGAAATCCATGCCAGGAAGTTCCATCACTTGATTCCGTGTAGCTTGACCCTGGTGACAGTGGGTGGGCAGAGCTGTGACAAAGTCAAATATATCCTAGTGACAGCGGCTTTTACACAGAAAATGAGAGGAAATCCGTCTTGTCAGCTGTTAAAACAGACAAGAATCTAAAAAGTGATTAGGATTCTGTTAGGGTTATTAAATTATCCTGATAAACAGTCTACAGTCATACACATTATGAGCTGATTAATGAGGAACACCGATGGTAACGTTGCACAGACGGAAGACGGAGAGGTGATGGAGGAACCGCCACAAAATTGGGCCAAAACCAATGAAAATGAGGACTTCTCATGAGGGGACCAACAACATGCTTTTACTGCTTTATGGAATCTAAATAACTTTTTTCTACCATGCATAAGAGATGGATACGTCGGAGGTTGCCCGTCTTGATTTTCACCTTCTTCATCATTCTCTACGTGGATTTTCAATTACGCACCAGCAGCCTTCCCAAACTCAGTGTGGTTCACAATCCGTCACCCGGTGCGCTTCAGCGCTCCATCCAGCAGGCTCCATCCCCGGCCAAGGACGCACAGAACCCGGCTAGCAACAGCAGCAGCGGGAAGGGAGGACGCCCGGCCTCTGAAGGTGCACATGTCACCTTGCCGAAACTGAAGCTGGAGGACATCTTCATCGCTGTGAAGACCACCGGGAGGTTCCACAAGACGCGTCTTGCGCTCCTTTTGGAGACGTGGATCTCCAGAACCAAGGCGCATGTGAGTGTCTGCTGTGTCTGTCCTGTTACGGGCTGCTCTGAAAATTCCTACGTTTTAGACACTCAGCTGCTGCTCTCATACAAAGCCACCTGCACCAGTAAAACGGTAGAATATGTCCCATCTCCAGTAGAACTTCATTAGAAGCTTTATTGGATTTGGTCACGTCTGCGCCATCAAAGTGGACTGTTGATCTCCCCGTGGCCACAAAATGACCATAATAAAAAAGTCCTGAGAGAAGAGGAGCTAATAAAGTGTTTTATTAATGCAGTCTCAGCCTCATCTAAACGAGACTGACTTATAAAGTGACATATGTTCCTGTCTTTAAGAGAACAGACTGAGGTTTTTAGCTAAACCTTGTAGATTTAAGGTGGAACTCCTAAGCTAGTTTAAAGTCATTATATTATGTATTTATTTCTTTAAAAATCAGAATATCTGACCCATCAGGCCTATAAGAAGACATGTGCTGTAGGCCTACTGATGAAATGAAAACATTCACTTCCTTCCTGCCTTGAAGCTGCAGGTGTGATGGTTGACTTGGCTGATTAAGGTTGAGCTTAGTTTCTGAGTGATTTGGTTGGTTAGTTTACTGGCGACTGATGTAAAGAGTGTAAAAAAAAAATACAGAAACATTCTGAATATCAACGTGCAGAGAAAAAACATTGGAAATGTTGCTTTTTGCAGCCTGCTGAAACCTTCAGCCTCAAAAAATGACAACTTCAGTTGGTCAAAAATGTAGCAGTCATCACTGCTTAAGGGTTTAGTTTGGTATAAAGACTCCAGTGAAGGTGAGATTAGGTGTTGATTTAACATGAGAGAGCTTCTGAGGCTCAATCAGAAAGTTACATACCTGTTAGAAAGCCTTAAGATATCTCTTATTCTGACATCAGTCCAGTTTAAAAGCTTTTATTACAGAGCGTCCCAAGATTTTGATCATACAGGCAGCAGTGGCCCATTTTTCTGCCCATCTTGTCTTTCAATTTAGTGACTGACATGCTTTATCGGTGTGTAATACAAAAACAAATAACAGAGTCTGATCACATTCAAACAGCATTTTACTGGTTGCTGTCTCTCTCTGTCATTCTCTCTCTCTCTTCCTCTGTCTCTCTCTCTCTCTCTCACACACACACACTGTAGGCTGGCTGGCATATTTCTTGTTTTCTCAGCGAGGCTTTGCCAACTCCAGCTGTATCTGTGAGCGATGAGAGTCTTTACCAGGAACGTTTATCTCAGAGTTCAGCATCTCTAATCTGCAGAGGCCTGATTTGTCCAACCTGGCTGGTGAAATCAGAGTTGAGTTCACCTTCAGGAGCAGCACATGTAAAGGATTCTGAGCTGTGTTGGCCCAGAAATGATGACTGACTTACAGGGTTGACAGCACTGATACTCAGACACAGCCCAGGTGTTATTCAGTAAGGAACAGTGGAAGATTTCACAAGAGTAATGACTTGGTTTGTGTATTTAAATATACATCAATGGTGAAATTACCACTGTGTAACACACATTAATTCCATGTTGTGCTTCATGAAACAGAGTTCATTTCCTTTTTTGAAATAAGTGAAACAGATGAGCAGTGATCTTGAGAGGAAGCGTCCATCTTTCAGCTTCTCCTTTTCTGCCTCAAAGTGCAGAAAGACCTTTCAAAGAAGTGCTGATTTAAACAAGAGGCATTACTTTAAGAGTGAAAGAGGAAGATACTGATAGTGTCTTCCTCTTTCTAGTTGCAAAGGCAGAACACAAGATTGTTTTATCTTTGCTTTGCCCAGTTAACGTATGTGAGAATACACCCACCCACACAAAAACAGACCCACTTATATATATTATACACATAGGCACATGAACACACAAATACAACAACACACACACACACACACACACACACACACACAGGAAGCCGCGCAGGCGGGTTGTCTGGGCCGAGGGGAAGCAGCCGCCGTGTAGCGACTCAGTTAACAATACTAAAACGGAAGCTGGTCATAGAACAGGAAGTGGAGAAGCAGATTGCAGAACAGAACGAACCTCATCTTACCTCCACCCACATACACACACATACATTCACACACACTCACAAACATACACACACACATATCACAAGGCTTTGTCCATTTCACGGGGTGAAAAGTCCTTTCTAACTTGGCAGCTGCTGTCACTAAATAGCTAATCTGCTTAGAGCCGGAAAAAGGAGCGCTGTGACAGAAACTGTCCTCTGGAACAGCAAATACTGATAATCCCCAACATGATCTAGGGTCCCTGTCCAGCTCTGGGTCCCCTGAATCATTTTCCATCACATCCTACAGCGCCCATGTCAGAAATAATCTCATTGGTGGAGATACACTTAAGTGGACGGAGCCAGATATTAACGTTTTAATGGCTAAGTGTGATCATCAGAGGAAAAGTAACTGAGGAGCAAGAGTCTACAGCCATGCTAGCAGTTCTATGAGGCACAGTGGTGCTTTGAGCTAAATGCTAATATGAGCATGCTGCCATGCTTTCAACTGCAATGCTGACACAATGTTGTGCTGATGTTTAGCAGGTATAATGTTTACCATGGTCATCATCTTAATTTAGCATTTTAACAGTAAACACAAAGTACAGCTGAGTTGATGGGAATGTCATTACTTTTGCAGGTATTTGGTGATAAATCAAAGTATTGGACAAGTTGAAATTTCGCTTTGATGGTGGCACTAGAGGCGAAGTCAGGGGATCATTGTCCGGGAACCATGAATGTCTGTGCAAAGATTTGTGCCAATCCATCTTGTAGATGTTGAGCTATTTTATAGGATAAGTGAAAACTTTGACCTGGTGGTGGTGCTAGAGGAAAAGTCATTCTCAGGATACCTTCTCTGGGCACCATGGATATCTGTACCAAATTTTACGGCAACCCATCCATAGTTGTAAAGATATTTTACTAAAAGTCAAAAATGTCAACCTGCCGGTGGCTGGATGTCAGTAGGATTCATCCTCTGCATGGGCACCATGAATTTATTGAATGAATGAGAGAATGAATGAATGAGTTGAAACGCTTGTGTCAACACTTGTCAGTTTAAAGGAGGGAAGCTCCCAGTTATCAGTCCGTCTAACTGACTTTTATTTTCTATCTAGTGTTACAAAACCAATAATCTCTGTGTTTTTTTTAAATGAGTGTATGCTAACCAAAGCAGATTAAATTCTATACCCAAGATTTTTTTTAAATAATTGTATCTCATTTCATCATGGGTGAAAATGTGTGGAATGGAAACAATGCAGGAGGAAAAAAAGGAGCATGTTGCAAATGTAATCTCATCTTTTCTGCTAAAGAGCTGCGTGCATATTCTTTGGATAAGTGTTACTTTTGTTGACATAGTTGCCATTTCCGGTGAGATTTTAGTTTTTAGTCATTCATTTGGTACTTAATTGACTACATTAAATGGTTTCATGAGTAATGCTTGAATACGTTTAAAGGGCAGCTGTCTCAAAAGGCTCAAAAACCAATGGTGGGCAAAAGAAAGTCTTTGAATATATGTGTTTAAATGTTTTAAATCTTTTAAACCTAAAGCTGAGTTAGCTGGTGTCGCAGGAGTCTCTGCAACTACAACTTTTTCACCCTGTGAATCAGATTATTAATTACTGTACATTATGTTAAAGGAATAGTTCAACATTTTGGGGAATGTGCTTATTTGCTTTCTTCGCGAAAGTGAGATGACAAGATTTATACCGCTGTCACGTCTGTGCATCGAGTTAGGAAGTGGAGCCAGGAAGCGATTAGCCTAGCTTAGCAAAAAGACTGGAAGCAGGGGGGAACAGCTAGCCTGGCTCTGTCCAAAGTTAACAAATCTGACTGCTGGCACCTGACTAAAGCTGACTAACTAACGCGCTGTATTGCATTTGTTTCATCTGCACACAAACAGAAATGTAAAACCTGTTTCTCCCCTGTGTCTTTATACCAAGCTAGGCTAATCTCCTTCTGGCTCTAGCTCCATACTTAACATATAGACGTGAGAGTGGTATCGATTTTCTCATCTAAATCTTGGAAAGAAAGCGAGCATATTTCCCATTTCCCAACTACTCCTGTGTGTGTCCTATTCAGACACTGCAATATATTATAATGTCGTAAAAATGAGTAACTTTAGTCATTAATGTGGTGTTAATAAAATCTTGTGACTGTTGGGTCATTGGGTCAATCCCCTAAGCAGCTGGATAAATCTTCATGGATAAAGTAATGAAATAATATGATTTTTTTCTCTTTGCTCAATTATTCTCCCTTCAGGCACCTCGAAATGCAGCATTGAGACATAGTGAAGGTTCAAATGCCAGATTTGAAAGCCAGATTCCGTCACACAGCCAAGGAATCTCTGAAGTATTGATCAAAAACCTTATCGAGATATATTGCAGTCATTTTGTGCTATGGGGCAGCGCAAATCTCACTTAATGGTCCTTTAACTGCGTGAAAAACAAGACGAGATTTATGCATGCTGCCTGACCTCAGTGAAATGTCCTCTCAAACTCTGTTTACGGGCCGCTCCATGCTGACAGTGTGCCATTTTTGTTCCTCAGCCCAGGTTGACTGATTTCAGTGCAGGTAGTTTAGTCTGAGTTATGACCAGAGGGGAGGAAACTAAATGATGGTGGCCCTTTCCAATGGGGTTTTACTGGGGTGGTGGTTGTCTTGACGACAGTGGTGTGGAGGATTGATCCAGGTATCTCATTACTCCTCCTCCTCCTCTTGCTCCAGCGATGGAGGTATGAGAGGGAGGGATGGACAAAGGTAAAAACATGACCTTTGGGAGAACAGGCGAGGAAGGGAAGAGCTCGGTCGATCTTAAAATGACGGAAGTGAAGATTTAGGCGTTGTTTGATGTCACTGCAAGAGAGAGAGAGAGAAAGAAAGAGACAGAAAGAGAGAGAGCGAGAAAGAGAGAGAGAGTATTAAGAGTTGATAGATGAACTGTGGTTGGTACAGTAAAACTGTGCTTAAGTAGATACAGCCTTTCTTTTAGAGTGCAGAGAATATTATAGAGATTAGTCACTTTAATGTACACACACACACACACACACACACACACACAGATGGACAGGAAGTCCCCACAGTGTGAGTGTGTGAACAGGTTTTGGTTTCCATAACAGACCTACTCCTACACTTACACACAGACATACAGTATGTCGTACGTGCATGTAAGGTCCCACTGATAAAATGTATTCTTTTGCCCCTACCTGACCTGTAAACATCACAACTACATATCTAACCCATCACTTAAAATAAGCTAAACCTAATTATAACCTTAACCCTAAAACCAAGTCTAAACAGCCTTTTGAAGAGGTGAGGGCTGGCCAGAATGTCCCAAAATGTCCACACTTTCCAAAAAATGTCCTTACTCTCAAGGTCTAAAACTCAAAGCCTCACAAAGGTAGGAGAACAAGAACAAACACATACACATCTGGATGAAACAGTAGCTCTGTCGCCCTCTACTGCATGGCTGCAGAACAACATTTCTCCATCCCTGTCCTCTTTCTGTCCTCTTTGACCATCAAATATTTATGGAATCAGAAATATTGCTGTCTTCCATATAGAACAACAGACCACTCGCTTTTTTTAAAGGGTATCCCTGGATGATATTTTTCTAATCTGATCATGTAATCCAGGGATTACAGTCATTAACTGGAGCTGCCTGTCAGGCGGTCTGGAAAGCTTCTCTCTCACGGCACGTCTCTTAATCATGCCGTCTATGCACACACACACACACACACACACACGCTGACACTGTCTCTCTATGGTGGGAAATTCAGTTTCACACCCTGATCGCTTCACACTTTAACCCGACTATCTCCTCTTTTACTATCTCTATCTCTTTAAAATACACACACCACACACACACACATACTCTTCTGCCTGGGTTGAGTCACGTCTCTTGTCTTCTCTGTTATTTGTCATTCACTACATATAAATACAGTATTTTCATCATATTTATGCTGCATTTATTTTATTTTGTCTCTCTAAATTCTGCTGCCGTCATTTCAAATGCACTAATAACGCTGTTATGTGTACTTTTTCCTCACACTTTTTCAATTGTCCAAAATGACCAGCCTCACATTTAAGTGTTCACGTGAAAAAAAATGAGCTCTTGGAAAACAAAAGGCCGTCTCAGACATGGTCCGGAAAAGACAACCTCTGACTTTCTCAGTGGACACTCATTTTAAATTAGAATATAACCAATCACACAAAACGGGTGTTGTCATTAATCTGTATTCTGCATTTATGCTCTCGTGTTCTAGACGGGTTTGCAAGCATAAAATAATAATCTGATGGACATTTAAATTCATGAAGGTGATGACACAAAAAGTTTTCCTCTTCATATTGGTTCTCATATTGTGAAAACTGGCCAGTAGTTATGTGTGACTGAAGAACAAAAACAGTAAAAGCAGGAACTTACTTCACATTCTGATATTTACAACCACAGACTTGAGGTCATATGTAAGATGCATTTCTTATCCCTTCTTTGCTCCATTATTTTCTGTCTTCCTGTTACTCTTAATGTTTCATTTCAGTGTATCTGTCAAAATGATATAGGGCCGTACGTTGTAGTCACTGACACCGAGCTTGAAACATTTTAGTAGTCTTGTTTTCCAGCCAAAACTCAGGGAGACACATTAATACATTTCCAGGAGTTGAATAAAACATGAGTTATGGTTTATGTTTATCTCATCTAACGGGTGATTTGTTCCGCTGAGGTTATTTAGTTAAAGCCTGGCAAATAAAGTCGAACACACCGCGTGGTTCAGCCTGAGGGGCTGTGGAGATGGAGTGTGACGCAAGGGTTGCCTGTTCAAATCCCCTGGAACAAACCTCCCCAGTCTCAGTGACTCATGCACCATAGGCCTACAGATTTTTATCTTTTGAGTGAAGTGTATGCTAGACTAAACTGGCGCAAGACTCCAACTGGTTGTGAAATTTCTGACACGTTGGTGAATTTTTAAGGAATCGTGAATGATTTTGCACGAGTCAAAAAAGCCAAATATTATGAAGCCTTTTTTTCAGAGAAGTCAGCAGATATGTGGTAATCTTTTTGTGTCATTACATTTTAATCTCCTTAAAATCTGATCTTACTTGATCATAGTTTTTTTTAAATCATATAATTAGCTTGATTTTGTATGTGAATAAATTTTTTTTATGTGCATTTGTGTTTGCAAACTCACATGCCTCACAACGTCCCTTGAGAGATACATTAAGAAATTTTTATTTAACTTTGAATTCTGTTGAAAATATCAAGAAAAACAGTTAGATGGAACTTTCCTTTTGGACTTGGATAGACCAAGATGATACGATAAATATATACCAACTATTATTAGTTGATTTTAAATTTCCTTTTCTGAGGATAGCCTTAATAAACAAGGCGATATATGTATATATATAGACCTTTTTAAAAAATTCAACTACAATTTAGATTATATCAAAGTTCCTCCAAACGAGTAAAATAAAATAAAATTAGCTGCTTGGGAGCTTCAGTGGTTGAGTGTGTTTACAATTGTATACCATCAGAGGTCAGTGTTGTACTGCAGATCTATCTATCTATCTATCTGGTCGAACGACTCTGAGAACAGGCTGTGAGGGCTGTGAGAAACACCAATGTCTTTCTAAGTGTGTGTGATTCGAGACTTATTTGACTCATATATCTGCCGAACAGCAAATTGGCCATATAGTGCCCCTCTGACCACTTTGGATCATAAATGTGTGTGTGTGTGTGTTGGTGTGTGTGTGTGTGTGTTCGGCGTGTGTGTGCAATGACTTTCTTTAGCTCACAGTGGGGAACCTTGTTTTTGTCACATTGAATTTGCTCCATTCAAAACGATATTGATCCCATGTGTGCGAGTGTGTTTGTGTCTGTGTGTTCACTCCTTAATGAGGGTGCTTTCTGGACACTCTGTTACAGATGTGCAGAAGGATATAACCAAAGCTGGAGTGTTTAAATCCCTCCTTGTCTGTTTTTTGTTTTTGTCTAGACGTTCATTTTCACAGACACGGAGGATGAGGACTTACGCTCAGAAGGTAAGCAGCAATCTTGAATTTAATTTACACACAAAGTCTCAAATTTACATTTACATTTAGATTAAGATCTACATACTGTGTGGCCAAAAGTATGAGGACACATACTTTTTAGTCTGGGAAAGTTTTTGATGGTTTGGACTACATCCTTAGTCAAAATTACGGGAAAGGGAAGTCTTAATGCTACAATAAACAACAATATTTTAGACGATAGTGTGCTTCCAACTTTGTGACAACAATATGTGGAAGGCCCTTTCCTGTTTCAACATGACAATGCCCCAGTGTACAAAACCAGATCCATAGAGTGGAAGAACCTGACTGGCCTGCACAGAGCCCTGACATCAACCCCATCCAGCACCTTTTGGGAGGAATTGACCCTTACGCGCCCTGTACAGACACTGTCGCTACGCCTATCCGACTTTTGCGTTCCAGCACTGTTCACATGCACATTTACAGTGACGACAGTGGCAGACTTACCACTTCAAAATCGTGGCAGTATTTCAAACAATGGGCTCTTGTTTTTTTGGCAGAGGCAGACAAAAGCAGCCTTCTCAGTTCTAGCCGGTGACTGTCAGTTTTGCGGGCCGAAATAACAACTGTCACTGGAAGATTTTATCAGCCGTTGATTGCCAGTTAATTAAGCCAACGCTAACTCCATGAGTTGGTTGAAAGTGCTATTTCCAGCTCACTCCTTTTAGGAGGTAAAGAAGGTAAAGTTAAATATGCACATGATGGCCACATATATTACGTAATCCTAAAAGACTGGGGCTAAAGCTGCATGTCGCAGGTAAAAAGTTAGCATCCTCACCTGCTGATAATCCCTGTAGAAGATATACAAAGAAACAGCTTTGTTCTTGCATTGCAGTTTAGAGCTGGTTAATCCCAGTATTATAAGGAAAAATGCAAGATCAGACTTATTTCATTCTCACATAACCCAGTTTGGGTGCTTAGCTTACATACTGAGACAAGCGAGACGTAGTTTATTTATGCTTTATTATTTGTATTTTTTAACAGTATGTTTTACTTTTAGCGTTTACGAGAGAAAAAGCTTTTAGAATGAGGATTAAACGAGGTGTTTGGTGAACGTGAAGCTGTCTTTGATAGCGTCCAGGACCAGCTTCCACAGTGGGGAACTACGACACAGTAGATGTGCTGCTGTAGTCATTAAGGGCCTTCTCTCTACGTAATATAACACAAAATGTAACTGATGATATACCAACTCTTGGCTTTAATGCGAATTGAAGCTACTACTGTCGGTAGTAAGCTAGTTTGCTGGGTATGCTAATGTTTGCAGCTGAAGTTAGAGCAGATAAACACACAGTTTAATCCAGGTTACACTTTTGCTCTTGTGTTTTTGGTTTTGGAGAGGTTTAAAAAAGACACCTTCTCTTTTACTCTTTAAACACAGACCATCAGTTTTACTGCTACCCCATACACACCGCTTCAGACGTGCAGAGAAATCCAAAGCTTTGCAGGGCTGCTTGCATTTCTTTCTCTTTCTCCCACTCCTTCCTTCCTTCCTTTCTTTCTTTCTTTCTCCCACCTCTTTCTATTTGTCTCATTCTCTCTCTCACAGATTTCATCTCTTGTTCTGTATCTCATAAATTCTTCCCTTCCCTTGTTCTGGCTTCCCTTCATTCTTGCTCCTCCCATCTCTCCCCCACTCTCTCTCTCTCTCTCTCCATTTCTCTTTCCAGGTTATGTCTCTCGCCCCCCTCTTTGTCAGCAGAATGTATGAAGTCTACTGCCATCATACACATTCTGATTATAATGAGCTTATTAATTATTTGCTTAGAAAATGTACTATACAAGAGTGCATAATCATCAGTGCCTTCAGTATAATCATATGGAAATGGAGAAAATCCAGTTGTATAAATCAAACACACATCTGCCTCTCTCTCCCTCCCGCCATCCCTCCCTCTCTGTCCAGGTCATAACATGGTGGTAACAAGCTGCCAGTCGGATCACAGCCAGCAGGCTCTGTCCTGCAAGATGTCTGCCGAGTACGACGGCTTCATGGCCTCAGACAAGAGGTGAGACAGATTAGGATCCATCTATCATCCTTCCCACACTGGATTTAAAGATCGGATTAAGATTACAAACTTTAATGATCACCGTGGGGAAATCGGGCCGTTAGCGGCAGGTAGTGAGGAGAAATCAAAGAGGTAAATAATCTTTTAGGGTTACATAAGCGTATACACAGGTGAGAATGACTGCAGTCAGACTTATTCCAGGGGTGAGCTTTTGAAATCCTTTGTTTTTATGTTTTCAACATAACATTTGTTGGCGAACACTAATTGCACTAATTTAATTTCCCAGAGGTCACCTGGTCAATCAAACAGAGTCTGGGAAATACAGAAGTACTTTCCTTAGATTTTGTGTTGATAAATTTTAAGTTCTGTTTATTTCTGTTTAGCCACTGAATCAGCTGTGACTGCTCAAAACCCGTTTATTGTTGGGTTTACTCCAAGCAAATGTGTTTACCCAAGATAGCAGATACCCCAAGAAAGAGGAAGAACAGTTTGGGGAGGTATAAAGCAGCGTTAAACAGCTGTGATCTGCGATTAAACAACCCAAGAAGAAGAGAAAGAGTTGTTCTCTACACACCTGTATGTCTGCCTTTTAAGACCGTATACATCAGCAGTCAAGCCATAATTGGTGTCCCATTCCACAGTGGAAAGTTATTTTACCACTACAACTATTCTGCACATTTTTGGAGGGTCATTCCAAGCCAAAGGAAACCCCAAAGCGGGCAACTGGGGCAAATACATACAAAGTGGCTATAATCAGTATTTTTAAATGGATGGATCACAGTGGATCATATGAATACGTGTATGTAAAAGGTGCTCCTAGTGATGAACCCACAGACAATTTCAACCGACTCTGCAGTTCTCCACAGTTCTACTGAGCTTCATAACTTCTTTCAGCTCACTGTTTTGGTTTTACGGCCGGCAGCGTCATAAAAACATGACAGTAGGACAGAATCAGTATTTGGAGACAGCCACGTCATGTATTAGATAATACACTGTGAGTGTTTTGGATTTGTTTGACTTGGTTTCAACTCACGATCCTGCTTGAGGCTGCCATACAGCATACTGGACAATGTGTTGTTGATATTTGGTCATATATTTGATTTGTGGAAAATACAATGAGACTCAACAGCTTGTGTTTGGTGTGGGACTAAGGCCTCGACTGCTGTCCTGTTATTAAGATGGCAGCAAAAATGAAAGAGTGTTTCAGTTTGGCTCCAGGGCCCACTTTGTTATTTGGACTGAAGCAGGAAGTGAGGCTGTTTGGTTTGGAGGGAAGCCTTTTGTGTTGTTGGGAAGCCATTAGGATGGCAGAGGAAACAAGACAGCACTTCAGTTTGGTACCAGCAGCTTTGTAATTTGGACTCTAATGTTGCAGTAAGAGTCTGTTGGGTTTGGAACGAAGCTTTGACATCATGTCCAGTCATTAAGGTGGCAGAAGAAATCAAACAGCTTGATCACTCACAGAGTAATACAGTGAAATTCTTGCTATGAGGACAACAAGTGCAGTTGTTTTTCCTGCATTTTTTCTTTTACTTGAACTGATTTTGGATGGAATTCTTCAAAGTTTATTTTGGAAGAAAGCTTGTTGGGAGTAATGACACATGTCTGTGATGAAACTCAACTGTTCACTTGCTAGCTTTTTCCACAACTTTTTTGACTGTGTCCCATGGATATGATCCAAATCCGACCATCCTCGAGCAGAGCCATGGGTTTGAGATCTCCCCCTGTACGACCATTTATTATCATGTGACCAAAGTTCCCTGCTTTGGGTGATGACACCTCAGCAAGTTCTCGTGATTGAAGAAGACAGTGGGACACAGTTGAAAGCTCTAGAGAAAGGTAATAAGTAGCGCTGGACGATACATCCAATTAATTCAATTAAATTGAATTTCTGTTTTTGTACGATGTGTAAAATGTTTTTTAAATGTGCACAAAAAGTTTACTTTCACTCTAAAAGTAATGTAGATGATAGCTGGCTCACCTGCCACAGTTTACAAGACTGTTGTGACTCCAGGTGTCTTACGTCTCCGTTCTCTTTAATCCGGACAGAGCTAGCTGGCTCTGGCTATCTCATAGTTAATGTAATGGTTGCATTTATGATATGGACAGACTTATAAAAGATTCTGCTTGCTGATATGAGCTCTCGGCTCGTGTTTGCTGGGTAAGAGTGGTGAAGCCGCAGGAGTAGATGGAACAGAGTGTGGATTCTACTTCGTTCGTTCAGTCTGTCCCTACCCGCTGGGTAGCTAATGCTGGCTAGCCAGCTTGCCTGCAGATATCAGACGGATGTCTTGTCAGGAAACATAAAAGCAGGAGATGAACGGGCGTGCAGACTTCTCGGCTCTACCTCTGCTGAAACTGATAATGCAAGTGTATGTCTGTTTTCTTACATGAAGAATCTGGTTCTGACAGTCTGTGGCTGTGTGGGATAACCTGCATGTTTTGAATGTGCATAACGAAGACAGCCTCGCAGGTGGTGCAAGCTTTTGATTATTAATGTTCAACTGTCTTGCACATGAAGCCCCAGACAATATAATATTGCAAGTTTTATCTTTTGGCCATATCGCCCAGCCTTAATAGTACATAAACTTTGAGTTCAGAATATTTGATCACAAATCTAGGCAGCTTTTCTTTGATGGATTTAAGGAATTATCTCCTGTGGCAGACTTACATTTCTTCCTGTGATATTAAGATAATTCAGTGTAACAAAATTGATGCACTGATATAAAAACGCCCACCTCAGGTAAAATGAGAAACTAAAAGCATTCGACTTGAAAAAAAAAATTAATGTTGATGTGATCAACTTTAACTTTACTTCCCCGAGGGGAAATTTCTCTTGCAGCCAGGTAAAACAGAACAGTGATGCATCATCTACTGTAGTTCAGGGAATGTATTTGGGGGTTGTAGTTGGAGGAACATTTGTGTTGAAATCTCTGATCTTTGTCCAGACATCAACAGGAGGAATGGAGAGGAGCAGAGAAACCCAGACCATTAAAACAAACACCAGTGTTTTATTTTAACTGCATCTTTATTTCTGTTCTTCCTCAGGTGGTTTTGTCATGTGGACGATGATAACTACGTGAACCCGGAGGCCCTCCTCTCCCTGCTCTCGGCCTTCCCCCAGGAAAGCGACATCTACGTGGGCAAACCGAGCCTGGACAAGCCCATCACTGCTCACGAACTGCTGGAGAACAATGCAACGGTACAATACCACAGCATTTATTTAATGGGCAGAGCCATGCCGAGTACATGCTGAGGCCATCAACAAATGATGAGATTCCAGCTCACGTCATGGCCCGCACACTGACAAAAAAACTAGAATTTATTGCATGAGGAACACAGAAAAAATGTTCACTTTGTTCTTAGTGACACAAGACTTCAGATTCAAATTTCACAATGTGTTTTTAAAGGTTTGGTGAGTCACTATTACAAATACTATTTTGTGATAGAATTCAACAGCTCAAACGTGTCCATTTTCAAGCTAAAAAAATACAATTCCTCAGTGTTTCCCCAGAGCAGGTCTTCTTGGCAGGATTGGAAAAGCCTCTGAAAGAGCATTTACACCACAGCACACTAAAACTCCCCTGAAACTCAGACTGAATTTAATTTATATGGACCGATAACTCCTTAAGGCAGGGTGACCCCTCTGTGATACATTACTGTCTTTAACGTAACTCCACAGATTTATTTTTCCTTGCTGTCCTGCCCCCTGAGATTATTTGCCTCCTTTTCCCATCTTGAATTCCTTCCTTCTTTCTTCTCACTGATTGCTTATTTCTTCCACCCCACCTAGACAGACCTGCTATGTTATTCGCTCTCTGACGCTCATCACTCCTTCCGTTGCTACTTTTCTCTGTCCTTTCCTTAATTGTTTCTTTGCATTCTTCCTTCCTTCCTTCTCTTTTCTCTTTTTCTTCCTTTCTCTTTTCTGACGCTGCTGCACTGTGGAAATAGATAAACTCTCAAACCAAACCAAAGTCCTTCCCTGTAGCCTGTGGACAGAGAAAAAAAAATAAAAAAAATCCATATAATATACCTCTGGATGTATTTTCATAGACAATTTTTGGAGCAAACCCCAGCGATTACACAGGTTTTCCATTTGGACGTGAAAACAATATACTGTGTATGTGAAATATCCAACATAATCATTCATCACAAAAACAGCTACGTATAGTAGGTCAGTGGTTGACGGGCATTTTCACTGGACATTTTGAGAAATACTCTTTACCTGTTCACCAGTTTAGAGAGTCAGCATTTTCTGACGCATTTTAGACGTTCGTCAGTCGTCTCTCATCAAATATGCTTCTATTTTTAAAAATGAACTGCAAGAAACACCCACTGATTTTTCACACTGCAAGCCTAACATTTCTTTTCTTGCACACCTAGTGAATCATAAACTCCACAGGTACCCATTCGACCTTCATTAAATTTCCTACTTCGTGTGGTGAACTTGTGCACTAGTATGACTGTTGTGATTGTTAACTAATAAATTTCAAATATTTCACTTGTGGGATAATAAAATACAGTAACTATAAAAAAAACCAAACCCCGGTTTCCCCCCCATATTCTTTTCATGCATACTGAAAACTATTATTGTTCACTGAACAGACCAGCTGGTTTGATTTATATTACAGTCACCCTGGTGGAGACAGTTTCACTGCCCACTTCAGCACCTCAGGTGTTGCTGAAATCTGTGCGGATTGAACACGCTGAACTTTTGCTATGAATTAATTGACATTTTAAGCTTCCGAATAGGTAGACCCACCTTGTCTCTCTACAGTTTAAGTAAATGTTATCATAACTAATGGGACTGGAACTACAAACCCACATTGTGAAAAATAATTTCTCCGTAACGTAATTTCCCTTTTTGTTCTTTCTTTGTTTTTCTTCTTTCCCACCTCTCTCTGTCATCCATTGGTCCTTGCTTCCTTTTTTCTTTCTCCTCTTTTTGATGCTCTGCTTTGATGCTCTGATGCTCCTCGGAGGACACTAATGAACTGTAAAACAAAGCTGAGGTCTCCTTTTATTGGTTTTGTGCCAAAAATGCAGCTCTGCCAGGTTAACCACTGCCATTCAAAATCCATACTTTTGAAAAATCTATACTTCCACTTCCATTTTCACTTTCATCTCTGCTGAAGGGACATGAGGGGAGAATGCAGTCAGGAATAGATGGATGGATGGATGGATGGAAGTACAGGAAACATGTAGCTCTGTGGCTTTTGTTCGCATGGGAAGGATTTTTGGACCCAAGTGGATCAATGAGTGATTAGTATGTTGTTGGGATATTGATTGGTGGTAAAGCAGACACACACACACACACACACACACACACACACACACACACACACACACACACAATGAGGAAGACTCCCCGGGGGAAGGAGGTTGTCAAACTGCAGGAAGTCAATAGTTTGTTTTTGGAATACACTTGCAGCTATTCACAGGTGTGTGTGTGTGTGTGTGTGTCATTGCGTTCACATGCTTTACAGTAGAATTAATGCTCCTATTGAGTTAAAGTGCATCCTGATTCCAGCAAGCTCTCTGAAAAGCATGTCACCCCCCTCCTCTCTCCTCTCTCCCTGACCTTTTCAATCTCTCTCACTCATTTTTTGAAATTACTCTCTGCATCTCTCTTGTGCACAGTCTCCACTCTGATTGCACCCATTTACACTGAAAAATAGATCTTTATTTATCTTTGCTTCCTAACTATTTTTCTCTCTCTTCCCTTCCTCCTCCCTTCTGTTCCCATTGCTCTCTTTCACTCTTCTCTTCCTATTTTTCATCATTTCCATCCTTTGCTGAGGTTGGATGGGTGATGGAGAAAACAAAAACAAGCGTCAGGCTCCTCTCTGTCTCTTCGTCTCTTTTTCTCGCTGACTATCTTTTTTCGATTTCCTGTTACTACTGTGAGGTTGAGAGGAGGATGAGGGAAGGAAGGAGAAAAGGAATGGAAAAAACAGGAAAGCGTAGGAAAGGAAAGGACTTTTATAATGAAATTCAAAGGAAAGAGCCAATGGAAATAAATGGTAGTAAAGGGAGGAATGAGAATGAGGAGAGGAAATGAAAGGAAGGGGAAGGAAAGGAATGGGGTTTAACACAAAAATGAAGGAAATAGAAGACAAAGATCCATAGGAATGAAAAGGATAAAAAATAAATCAGAAGGAGGATGAATATGGAAGACAGAGAGGTGCGCACAACAAGGCAGGAAATTGGAAAAGAAAGAAGGAAAGGAAAATATAAACATGTTACAAAAAGGAATGGGAAGAAAATGAGGACAGAAAGGGGAAAGGAAAGGAAAAGAATTGTGAGGAAATGACAGAAGGAAAGGAAATGCAAGGATGGGAAAAGAAAGGAAAACAGGATAGAGATGTGGATGAAAGGATAACAGAAGGAAAGGAAGGAAAAGGAAAGAGTAAAGGAAAGGAAACTTAGTGGACAAGATGCAAACAAAAGAAATAAATGAAGATAAGTGAAAGACTTTAAAGTTGAAGGAAATGTTTGAACTGAATAAAGAGAAGTGAAAGGGAAGGAAATGAAGCCAAGAGACATTCAGCATAGCACAAGGAAAGGAAAGGAAAAACACACAGTTTACTCAGCCTGCTCTAAACTGCTAATCTCACTTCTGTGACAAACACACAAACAAATCACCAGAGAGATACATTTTGTCTTGTAAAATATCACCTAAACAGATTAAACTGCACAAAATAAAAAAAATAAAAACTAAGCATCTGCTTGAGAAATGGCAGAGAGTTAGCAGATAAAGACATGTAATTCATAGCAGGCTGTTTGGAAAAGACTAAACAATCAATACAAGTCTGTGGAGAGGAGAGGGAAAGAACAGTATTGCACTTTATTATTTAGGGTCAGTGAGAAAAGCGATCTTTCTCTTCTGTATTTCTTATTTATTACGGACATTGTGTGTCAGAGGCAAAGATACTGCATCAGTTTGTCAAATATTCCTAATATTCCTGTGTGTGTGTGTGTGTGTGTGTGTATTTCTATACTTTGGTGAATACAGATTTTGTGTATTTTGAGTTTTAAGGATTTGTTTCTTCCCATATGAAGATGGTGACACATTGTACTGTAGATGTGTGTGTGCTTTTGAGCCCCTCACACACATAGAGACGAACATAAATGAAAACAAAGGCTTTGCAGGAAAAGAGGTACAGCTAAAAGGCTCTTTACTTACAGGTTAGACAGGGTTAACTGAATTCTCCTCACTTTTTGTGTATATATATGAACTACCATGATACTACAGCTATTCTGCACGTTTCAAAGGAGGAGAAAACTGTATTTGGACATGCTTAAGCAAACTACATCTAAGCTTTCAATCCTCTTGGCGGGCGTTTCCCACGGCAGCGGTTATGACATTTGAGGGACAGCATTGCTATATGTAAATATCTGTGTGTGTGTGTTGTCACTCAGAGGGAAGTGCGGTTCTGGTTCGCTACAGGAGGAGCAGGATTCTGCCTGAGTCGGCGGCTGGCAGAGAAGATGGCTCCATGGGCCAGGTATCTACCAACTGATTCTCCCTGCACGTGTGTGTACATACAGAGAGTCCACGATAAAAACAAGTGTAGATTTAATTAATGAATTAGTAAATTAATCTTATTTGAGAGGTGCAGCTTCCATCATCTCACTCAGCTCAGGCTTTATCAGAAATTCAGGTAAACAGGTAATCCATCACAGCGAACATTTAATTGCCCTTATTCGGTTGTGAAAATTATGTCATACTTGCTCAGTGATGCTGCTGAGACTATAAATGTGTTGAATATTTTGTTTATGAGTTAAGATGCTTGCATTAGAAACATCATTTGAGATTTGAGAGCCTGAAATGCAAACCTAAAAGATAAAAAAAAAAATAAGGGAACAAAGATCATCTTGCTAGTTTTCTGTTTGGTGGCAAACTCTCTTGAAAAAGTTGGCGCATTCAAGCGTTGGCAGGCAACTCTTTCCTCAACCGCATTAACCAGCGGCATAACTTTGACCAAAAAAATAAAGCTGACTAAATGTTCAAGGTGATGAATCACCAATCCAAAGTAAGTTTCAGGTCTCTGCAAGTTTGTATTTATACTGCTCCCAAATAACTGAGACTAATGGCTGCCCAGGGCTAGTAGGTGGGGAATCAATCTAAAAATTTACGGTGTTCCTTGGAAAAGGTCAGCAGTAAAGTACACGCAGTAAGCAGTTAATGGGCCAAAACATGCCAAATCACCAATATTGTTCGTTTAGGATGAAAGTTGGGCAGTTTTAGAGTTTTTCTTTAGGAAACGTTCTCCACTCACAACCAGATAAATGATATAATTGAAAGGCACAATCTGTGATCTGTCAATCAACAACAAAAAAAGCATGTCTTTAGTCATCTGTATTTTGTCAAATGTAAATCTGCAGTAATTAATATGTGTGTGGGTTTTTGTGTTTGTGTATTGCAGCGGCTCCCAGTTCGAGCAGACGTCGGCGACGATACGTCTCCCTGACGACTGTACGGTGGGCTTCATCGTGGAGAAGAGGCTGGGCATCTCCATGGTCCACTGTCCTTTATTCCACTCCCACCTGGAAAACCTGCTGCTCATCAGCCACAGAAGCATACCAAACCAGGTAGTGACCCACACATAAACACACACACAGAAATGCATGAAGATGCACTTCTTCTTATGGTTGTGTGTGCGTGTGTGTTTTTTCTCCACTGCAGGTGACTCTGAGTTATGGGATGTTTGAGAACAAGATGAACAGTATCGAGGTGAAAGGAAGCTTCTCTAAGGAGGAAGACCCCTCCAGGTTTGTCTGTTATCCATTAACTCATGATACAGGAGATACGAGCAACATATTTCTGCCCACATTATTCTGTCTTATTCAACTATTCAACCTCCAGTCAGCAGCTTTACAACATTTTGGTTGGTGTACATTGAAGTGATGCGAGTATGCTACTTGTATGTGAGACAAGCACAGGCAATGTCTGTGAATTGTTAACCTGTCTGTAAACTCTGATGTGCAATTAATATTTTCCTATTGTTACAAAAGGTTATGAATCCTTTTGTTACAAAGCTATGAAAATATACATATAATATGCAACAAAGGGACCTCAACAAATGATCTCCTTACAGTACTCGACTGACAAGATGACCTCTGAAGTCTGAAGTTGGACCAGAGGTTCATTCATTCTTTTACAAATGAAAAGTTGAACTCAAAAGCAATAAATGCAACTTTGCTCAATTCAATACACTTTTGTTGCAGCAGCCTTATTTGGTCTGGTATGACCAGTAGCTTATGGTAACTAATGTGAGCAAACCTTTGATAAATGTTAGTTGCTGTGTAATAAGTGTAGATGCTGAATAATTACATTATTGAATTTTGAAACTAACAAAGTTTTGTCTGCTTGTGCAACTATCACACTACGTTTTAGCGTTTACCATTAACCTGTTCTTGCCACTTGTGGCCACAGTAGGCGCTGTTCAGCAAAAGGTACATAGGATCACTGAAAATTATCTACCGATCTTTACAAAAGGGGCTGCAAGAGAGGGTGCAATGACCACTACACCCCACAATACAAAACTGCTGGCCTTGAAAAAACAATTCTTAGAGTCTTACTAGTAGTGAGGCTAAATGTGTAGAGGTTGTCCCTTGGGTGGAGCTGGAGTAAAAAACACACAATCACTAAAATCAAAATCAGAATGTGCTAAGTGAATTTCTGAAAATTAGGTTGTGAGGTATCATCTGTCCAAATACGGTATTTTGTCCTGATGAGGACACGAGACTAAAGGTCAGAAAGTTGCCAAAATACAGTTTTCCTAGGGGACTATGATTATACTACCTCATATCATATAGACGACTACTTCGTTCCAAATCTTGAATGTCTAAATATGGAAACAAACACTTAAAACCCGTAATCAAGAAATCAAACATTAAGCACAAGTGCATATTATTAATAAATATTTATAATATTTATTTCGTCTTGCTTGTTTGCTTCGGTCTAGAAATCCCCGGCACTCAGTTTCGCTGCTCGGATGATCCGACCTGAAGACGTGGCACCCCTGTAGCTCCAGTTTATCTTGTTCTCTGTTCAGTCAGAGATAAAAGCAATTTGATGTAACACAACGGAACAACAGATGTGTTTGTCTTTCCCAGTCCACGCCATCGCCAGCTGTAAGAACATATCACCACAAGCGCTCCTCAGTGAGCTCTTTCCATTTGTTTCCATCCACTGGTGTCGCACAGAGTTACGCTCAATATCGCTGCAGCGTTAAAGGAGCAGGTCAAATGTTCATCTGCCTGTACAAACAAAGTTGGTCAGGCTTCTAAACAGAACCTTTTTTTTTTGTCATATCTTATTTTTCTTTGTTTCTGTGTTTGTGTGGAAATTAAGTTCGTTTTTCCAAAGAAATCAGGTCAAGAATGTAGCAGCACGAGATTTGCAGAAAGCATCACTAGCCGGGTTTAGAGAAAGAATACAAATCCTGTAATATGAAAATGCAATCAACAATAAATTATAAGAAAGGCTAAAAACAAAGTTGTGTGGACAGTCTGGGACACAGTCAGGACTGAGGCTATATGAGCAAACAAGATCACTTCCATCATCAAATTATACTGGTGCACTGACACCATGTTGCTAACATGGTTTCACAGTCTGTTTGAGGGACAAGGTGTTGGATATGTGCTGTCCCATAGCACAGAGTGGGGTTATTGAGAGTTTCTGGCCTTTGAAACTGTGAGCAAAGGTTTCCTACCCATTTGCATCTCAGACCTCCCACGTGAAAGCACTTAATGTCACAAAAAGACAATTAGTGTCAAGTTAAAACTAAGAATAATAAAAATGATAATAGAAAATGTTCAGAAATGTTACATAGGGATACACAATAATTGGAGGTATGCCAGATGTTTCCCATTCAATTGCAATATTAAATGCAATATGAGAAGAAAATCCTTTAAAACTAAACCAAAACTGTGTCTGAAAAGATGTCTACAAGATGCTGATATAATAGCAGCAGATGTAACACTTTTTTCTCAAGGCCAAAAATGCAGAATTTATTCAAATCCTTGAAAACGTTCCAGGATCCATACAAAATACTCATAATTTGGTCGTTGGTCCATGACCTATTTTTCCGCCAATTTTCATTTAAAAACTTTTAACAAGTTTTTGAGGTTCTAGACAAACAAACAGGAGCAAAAACATAATCTCCTTGCCGGAGGTAAAAAATCATAAAGAAGCATAAACATTCTGGTGTTACTGACATCTTCATTAGATGCTTCTGCCCGACTATTTTTAGCTGCTTAAGCTTTCTCTTTTTTTGTAGTAGCAGATCATCTGTATCAGTGCTGTCGCAGTCTCTACTGGCTGCTGATAGAGGACATTGCAAAGTCGCAGGCAACTTAATGTCCCCTTTCACACATGCTGCAAACCAGACAGACCCCACAGTATCACTGTGCATAATACATAATTTATGGACTTAAAAAAGAAAAATGCTATTCTTTCCGGTAAATTTTATTGTAATTTAGCTGGAATTCCTGTTGTCAAGGGTACTGAGGATCTGCTGCACATAGTTTCACCTTTATATATAAGTGAGGGTCACTGCAGACCCTGACCTGTAAAGCCACTCTGTCAGGGTGTACAAGTAGGGTTGAGAAACTGTAAGGTTGACAAGATTTAAAATTTCAGCCTGTACTTAAGGACATCCTGGTGGCCTAGGGGCTTAAGAGACTGACTATGTCATCGCAGTGTCCTTGGTTTGAGTCGGGCTGGGGACCGTCTCATCCCCTCTCTCTCGCCACTCATTTCTCGCCACTGTCACTACCAAATAAAAGGCCAAAATGCCAGAACAAGTTTCTCAAAAAACTACCAAAAACTGGCAACATTTGCTTGTTTTTCTTCTGTATATTATAATATTGATTACTGTTTTGGTGAGTTGACTAACTACAGCTTTATGAAACACAATTTCACTTAACCAACCAACCTTGTATACATGTACAGTATGTAAGAGGAATATGCAGACAAATACATTAACATTTAAACTGTATAAAACATGGACAGTAAAGTGTTCCAAACATCATTAACAGTGAGAAGTCAAACATGCCTCTGAGCTATTATTCATCACATCTGTCTTCTACAGGTTTAAGACTGTCCACTGCATGCTGTATCCTTTCACCAGCTGGTGTCCATGAACTCTTCATCGAAGACTACGGCTCCCTAACACACATGGGACAAGACTGGTAATCCTGCTGGATGAAGGACTTTTCCTGGGTGTTGTCCAATCTAAATTTGATGGAACGTGCAGACGCCAGAGCTGGAGAATCAGAGAGAAGAAGTGAAGCCTTGGACAACAGAGCACTCAGAAGTAAAAATCTGGGTGTCCTACAACGTTCAGTCTGAGTTCGCCTCCTGTACCTGCTTACAAGAGTGATCAGATGGATACTCATGGACTCAGAAAATAGTATATTAACAGGATCTTGACTATGAACTGAGAAAGGTTTTCTGTTCTTCACCCTTGTGTTACAAACAGACTGTTACATGAAGAAAATTGTGACTTTTGCATTTTTACTACTGAATGTTTTTGTTTGTTTTGAGGATTTTATCTGTGGACATGAAGCACTTATGACAAGGCAGCGCTTTTGATTTTCTCTGAAACAAAAACAAAACATGAAATTGTACATATTTCTAAAATGTACACACATTTCTGTGGACATTTATTTGGTTAAATGTAGATTCTTGTTCTGTTTGTTTCACTGTTTCTTTATGATCATAAAAACATTGTCAAAACTTTTAAGTTGATGATTTAAACTACGCAGAGTCTGCACCTACAGGGTCTGAATTACCTTCAGGTGGTGCAGAGGAAGTTGCTGAATTTATTTTAGTTTCATTGATTTAATGTGTGCGGCTGTGTGTGTGTGTGTGTATGTGTTGTTATGAAGGGGATGATGTCCTTGTGCCTACGAAGCCGGCACACAATGAACCATTCTGATCCGCATCTCCCTCCATATCCAAACCTCCTGTCCTCCCTCCCTCCTCTTCTCACTTCCTCCCTTTTTTCCTCCACCCCTCCATCTGTCTCTCTGTTTACTCAGTCTTGTCCATAATTGCTGTGCCGGCTCCTCCAAGGCCATGGCTAAAAGTTAAATGAACTTCCATTCATCCCGTTTGACTGATGTTTTTATTTTTTTAAACCTCAAATTAAAAAAACAGCAACAACAAACCAAGAGCACAAGCGACCCGCCCGAAACCTGCTACCCACCATGGTGTGAAAAACTAGCTCACATTTGGCAAATCTTATCGAGCTGGACAGATCAGGTTCAGACCGAGGATACAAATCTCACAGTGACACGCACCCAATCAAATGCTGGTGTAGGAATAGGAGGCAGAGGCCATGTGCAGAGAGAAGACACTGTGCTGTCGGCGGCCCACAGGTTGCTTGTTTTTGCTGTGAATGGAGATGTGATGAATACAGATACGCTGCTGCATGCGTCTGACCTCGTGTGAAGTGGATGGAAAGTGGTTGAGAATGTGCGGGGATGACTGTGGAGCTTTGACACATCTCCACCAGAATGCTGAGACCCATCAGGTGGCGTAAATAACGTGTGTTTGAATGCGGGCTGAAAGTTCACCGCGACTGTAAAATCAATTTACTGCAGGGGTTACAAAATGAACTAGGTTCATATTCATACTTTTCAAGGTATTTCTGCTTTAATAAATGGAAAGTAAGAAAAAAAAGTGTTTAGAAGATGTGTGACCAATGAAGATTTGCTTCACTAGTGATGCACATGCGGTGTGGAGAATTTTGGAGGAGGTGTTTTCATCCAAAGTGCTTTACACAACCACTGGTGCACGGATAGTCCCAGTGTCATGGGACAAAACCCCCCAAAATGATATAAAAAGACTTTTTGAAAAAAAGCGCATAATGACACAGAAGTTGTTGAGTAATTTCACAATTTATTCATTCATTATTACATTACACATGATTCGCTTCTTTAATATTGGCCATGTGCTGCACCGATTGAGTGAGCACGATCGGAAGTGATGGTTCCTTTGGGAGACAGAAGATGCCAGATATGGGACATTATCAGATCCATGACATAATTTCTTCTATTGGTCTCTCTGAAAAGCCGAAGCCTGTTACTGCGGTATTTTAAGCTAAATGGATTAAATCTCATCATTTTAAAGCTGAATTACTTTATGTTTTTGGCCACTAGGGGACGAAGAACTCCACAGGAAGCTGACAAACACAAAACCTGACATATAATTGCCTCGTATAGTTGCTACGGCTAATGCATTAGCATATAATTCCCTGCACTTCAGTCAGACAATAAGAAACCTTATCATTAATCTGGTGTGTTTCTGGTGACCAGTTCAATATTTCAATATAATTCTCCTTTTAGCTTTGTTTTGGTCTCCACCAGCTCCTGAGAAAAATCTCCCTTTAACTGCTAAATGTTGCACTTTCTTTCTTCACCAGCTAGTCATTGACTTTGTTTTATTTGCCGTTATTAGCGTACTGCAGGTTTATCAGAGCATGTATTTCTGGCTGATTGCCATATCGAAGCCTCCAGGTGTACCGAAGTCACAATATGCTTTATATGGCTGAAAATAACATGTATCAAGGTTGTTTATGGTGTTTTTTATGACCTTTCTATAAACAATCCTGTGGAAGCATTTCACCTCTTTCTGCACACTGCAACTTTAAGTGAGGTCTTGTTTCTAATTGATCTGATTACAATCACTTTAGTTGATACACTTGAATGGGAATTAAATTTGTGTATGCGTTGAAATGTGATTAGTTCAGTCTTAACACAATTACAACTCCCAGTAATGAGCAGGAAACCCATATGTGCACCAACATCTTAGTTCTCCATTAATACACTCTCACAGAACAGGGGCTCTTTGCTTTTACTTTGACTTTTTCTTTTTAGTGACTTTGAGGATGGAATCGTCTTTTGCAAGGAAAACCTGGCCAAGAGAGGGACATAAAAAGTTGCCTACAAAACAATAATAACACAATACCAAAAAGGCCCCCCCAAAAAATAATAAAAACAAAAATAAAACCAGACACAATTTCCAGTGGAGCCATTTATCATCGTATTTACAACAGTCTTAAATTTCACAGTTATCACTTTCCTCAATTCTATAGCTGGTGGACTTGGAATAGTCAATCAATATCAGAGTTTTAAAAGTCTGAGAAAGTATGTGGACTCTGGAAACCAGGAGTTAGCATGATGGTTAATCATTTTTTAGGCATCTTGTCTTGAGATCACAAGTTAATTAGCTCCTTATTTTGAAACAAAAAACAATTTCTTGTGATCACGACTTAATTAAATATTTTCTTACACAGTTATTTTATTATTTTCTGTATATAATTTATTTGTAATGACGTGCCAAATTAATAGTTTTGGCGCTAATGAAATTTGCAGGAAGAGTGATGGAACATCAGTTTAGCTGGAAACGGGCATCTTGAACTGAAGCGTATTGGCTGTTATCACCTCCAAGAAGGTTGTGCTTTCAGTTTTGTTTGACTTTTTGTTTGGTCCATTTCCACTGATATCCTGCTTACTAATAAAGACAGACAGAAATAAAAACCTTCAAGCTGCAGATTTTCAGGAAAATCAGACTTGATCGCAAAAAAAGGTAGAGACTGAAAGTGTTCTCAGAATTACTCTTATCTATTTATAGCAAGTAATTGTACCATCTCAAAATGAACCTGATAATGATTTATGGATATTAATCTAGCAAATGGTGCAATCTTCCACACTGCACCTTTAATGACTCAAAGAACCTTTCATGTGTATGTACTCTACATCTCGCATTATGCATTTGTACAGGCAGGCTATTTGACTCGTCCATGTGTGTAAAAATTATATTCCTGCATCCTCCTCCCCTGTGTTTGTCTGTGTCCCTTGTACAGTAGATTTATGACCTCTACTGTCCATAAACAGGACTAACTGTGGTAGCAGAGGACCAGGTCAATTGGAGGCAGTGTGTTACAGCTGTCAGAGGAACGCTCTCTCTCATCTCCTCTGTCCATCACATTAAATCTACTGGGCCTTGTAAAGGACAGCTGGGCAGAAAGGGTGCCCGGGAAGAATAAAATGATGGAGGAGGCGTCGAGGAGAGCAAAGGAGCGGGAGGCAGATAGATTTCAGTCCAGAATGAAGAAAAAAAGACACTACCACTATGTAGAACTTTTGCTGACTGCTAGTACAATAAAAGTTCACAAAAATATGTGTTATAAGGTTGCCCACATACTAGTCTACAGCTGTTTTTCATTAGTTGGGTTGGAACCCTTAATTCTAATTAAGGTGAATCTTAATGTCACAGCATTCAATGCTACTTTGGACAATAGCGTGTTTCCAACTTTGTGGCAAGAGTTTAGAGCCCTTTCCTGTTTCAAGATGCAATTGCCCCTGTGCCAAAGCCAGGTCCACTGAGTTTTGTGTGGAAGTACCTGACGGCCCTGTGCAGAGCCATGACCTCAACCCCATCCAACACCTTTGTAATGAACTGGAACACTAACTGTGAGCCAGACCATATCACCCAACACCTCACTGATGCTCTTGTGGCTGAATTGGAGCCCTGCAGTCAGGTTTCCCAAAATCATATGGAAAGCAGAAGACTGGAGGCTGTTATAGCCTCATAATGCTCATGGATTTGGAGGCGACATGTTCAACAATCACATGTGTGTGTAATGTTCAGGTGTCCACATAGTTTTGACCATGTAGTGCACTTGACTATGAGCATGTAATATATGCATCAATAGATTAGACTCGTCTTTTCACGTCCTTTCTTTTACCCTGTTAGACAGATAATCCAGGTAAACAGCAGAGTATAGAACTGAAACCTTAAAAACATGGTGTTTTCCGTCGTCATTTTGTGACCAACTGATAAAATCTGTATGAAATATGTTATGTTTTTACCGTTTGAATCACAAGAATACTGTAGTAGTCTCTCTGATAGTGTCTGTGATAGTGGAGAAAATCAAAATTCAATGTAATTTTTTGGCATGAAAGCCAAAAACAAAACTTCAAAAAGTATCAAAAATATGAAGATTTTTAGAGAAAGATTCTCTTCCTGTTTTATTCAGTCTGTCAGTTCCTTTCTATTCTATTCAAAGAAGTTTTATTGACAGGAATGTCAAATATTAGTAATATTGCAGGTATATAATATCTGTTTGTGTGCTGTATCTGCCTTTCTACTGCCTGCATGTCTCTCTCTCATTTCTTTTTTTGTTTCCATCTTCTATCCTCAGCCTCCTGCTATTAAAATCTCTTGTGATTTCTCAACGTCAGTCTTGTTATTTCTTAATTTCTCTCCCCCTATCTTATCTCGTCATTTCTCCACTGAAGTTTTGTTTCATGTTTCCATCTTTTGTTTTCAGCCCCAGTTGTTTCATCGCTCACCATCTTGCTGCCTCCCTCCATATTTCTGCTTTAGTATCTCTCCTCTCCTGCGTGTGCTGAACATAATGGAAAGACGTGAGGCATAGCAGGTTTGGCTGGGCTGCCAGTCATGATTTCTTCTGAGTTTGTGTGTATGTGTTTGCATGACAGAGGGCAGATGTGGGAAGGGAAGTGAAATCTTGTCGACTGCTACTCACATGTTTGCCACCTGTGAACATCTTCTCTGCGAGTTATGGATTCAAGTGGGACAAATAATGAATAATTTACACACAGAAAAGTTGACCGACTTTGATATTCATAATTGACATTTTGGGAAATACACTTGTTAGATACAGTATATACTTATATATACATATATATATATATATAGTATATACAGTATATATATATATATATACACAGACAGGTAACAAATTAAAGGAAAAACCTGAATAAATGAGTGGCGAATTCAGGTGCTGAGCAGGCCTAGTTGATTCTGATTTTACGTACGCTATCATATCATACGCTATGGCCTTCACCAGATCTCAACCCAATTGAACACCTATGGGAGATTTTGGACTGGCGTGTTAGACAGCGCTCTCCACCACCATCATCAAAACACCAAATGAGGGAATATCTTTTGGAAGAATGGTGTTCATCCCTCCAGTAGAGTTCCAGAGACTTGTAGAATCAAT
>NTHP01000146.1:1627247-1689604 GCA_003416845.1 Oplegnathus fasciatus
GCATTGAAGCTGTTCTGGTGGCACGTGGTGGCCCAACACCTTACTAAGACACTTTACGTTGGTTTTTCCTTTAATTTGTCACCCAGGATGCGAATAAGCATATTTCCCGAAATGTCAAACTGTTGGCCCAGGCTGGCCCTGTCATAGTGGCAGGATTCTCAACTGTCTTCATGAGGAACATGCAGCATGCAACAGGTTTTTTGAATCTATCCATACGTTAACACTCCTGTAGTCTGAGCCCTGAGATATGACTGTAGCTACTTCGGAGAAAACAATATTAGCTAACACACCTGTAGATCTATTTAGGGGATGTAGAAGTAGAAGTGATATTTGTTTAAGGAGGGTGTTTGTGGCAGCATTGACAAAGTAGATCTAAAAGGTCAGCAGCATATAACAAAAATCTACCCCCTTGCTCTCAACTGCCTTCTTACACTTGAACATTAGTGACAGTTTCCATGTTTGTTTCTGCCACAGGTCAGCCCTTGTTGAAGGGCCAAAAAAATCAGAGGCTGATATAACTGACCATATCAGGGAACCAGGCCTGAGCAAACTAGTAGAACACATCCACAAACATTCTGAATTATAGATAAGTGTGAAATAAAAAAAAAACTCCCACTGCAACTGGATTGAAAAATAGCAGGTAGCAGAAACAGTAAAATACAGTCCATCACTCAGAAAAAGCATTTCAGGCATGCGCAATGCAACAAGGACTAACTGAAAATCCACAGTTCTATTGATCTGATCAATACATGAAGATGCTGCTTTGACATGAACAAAAAAGGGAATATGGAGAGATGTAGGAGGGGGGAGAGAGAGAGAGATCAAAAGACAGATAGTTGCCGTGTCCCAGTTCAGGGATTGGATCCTTTGAAGTCTGCATTTCTAGATAGAATATGTCATAATGGGTCAACAAGGCCTGTCCTATTTGAAAGGATCCAAGAAATGTGACCAAGAAGTGCAGCCCTCTTTTGGCTGAATTTGGACCAAACGGTTTATTTTTTGAAGGCCTTGTCATAACATAATTTATTATGCCCTGCTAAATCATTTAATGGCACAGTCAGGCCTTCCTTGCGATGGAAGATGTACAATTTCACGAGACAATGTTGTATTTACAGGGTGTTAGCATTTCAGGTGGTCTGGTCTGGACTGAAATATCCCAAAAGCTATTGCTATTGCCATGAAATGTGATGCCATGAAATGTAATGCCACCAGCAGGTTAAAATTTTTCTTAGATCCAGTGAAATATCTCCACACTGAATGGATTGGCGCCTACTGTACAGACATTTATGATTCCCAGATGTTGTATCCTAATGACTTTGGTGATGACTGTTCATCTCGCACCACCATGAGATCGACACTTGTAGTTTTGAGTGAAACGTCTCCACGATTGCTTGGCATGAAATGTGGTTCACACATTCATGACGAATTGTAATAATTTTGGCAATCATATGACTTTTCATTCATCGGGTTTACAGTATGTTTTAGGGTTAGGTTTAAGTTTAGGTCTTTTAAGTTTATGACCAAATACCCATAAGCAAAAGTTAGCATGCTAACATGCTAAACTAAGATGGCAAACAACATTAACATCAACACTAACATACCTGCTAATCATCGTCTTTTTGGTATTGTCATTGTGAGCATGTTAGCATTTAGCTCAAAGCACCACTGTGCCTAAGTACAGCCTCACAGAGCCACTAAAGCCGCGTTTCCATTAAGCACTTCGGTATAGTACCTTTGGTGTAGTATATAGTACCCTTGCCAAAGGTACCTAAACCTTAGATCTGTGTGGTGTTTCCACCACAGACAGTACTCTTAAATGTAGGCGGGGTTGTTACTGGGTAACAGCGCGTCAACCATCTAACGTTAAGCAGCTGATTTTATTTACTGACTTGTGCCGAGCAAACAAAGCCACATTCAAAACATCTATTCTAAAGAAAAGTTGCAAAAGTTTGTAAAATGAAGGATGTTTTTCTGCCTTTTCATCTTTACTAGTCAACATTAGCTGGCTGTAGACTGGAGAACAATATACTGTAATTCACTGTGCCGATCAAAGGCTGCACCGCCAGCTATACCGGCAACTTTTAAGGTGGAACGTTTTCTTGCATGTTACTCAATGCATGAGTTGACTCGTGAATCAATCAACACACCTTAAACATCAATATGGCGACTTTGACCGTTCTGTTTGTTTTTATTGGCTCTCTTACATGACAGACGCTTTCGTGATGATCGGATCTTCACGGCTTAATAAACTCTTTATGAATTTCACCTGGATTATGTGACCTGTGAATATTCTGTTTCCTCACTTGGAAAAAAAGGCTCCGGCAGCAGTACACCTCTGCAGGTAAGGTAGAGTGATGATTCTGTTGACCAATCAGCGGACTGCAGTGTTTCAGCCTGTGTGCTAGGTACCTCAACAGAGGGGTGACGAAAAAAGGGGACGGTATGGAGCGGTTCCATTGGTACCATCCACAACTTTTAACAATGGAAACGCAAAAATAACCGTTCTAATGTGTAACGAACCGAACTGAAGTGACGCGGACTGCCTGGTGGAAACACGGCTTAACATGGCTGTACACTCTTAACCTTGTTAATGTAGAAGTCAGGCACAAGCTTGAATGTTTGTTTTTGCTATCAGCCTGAACGTGCTACTGTATGTAGATACATTTACCGTTATTTTCCAGTTGCCCTTCATGTGAGTCAGATCACTCAGGCATCATGGAACTTGTTTCAGTTCACCACTGGTGGTTCCACATTGTATACAAACATAAAAAATGTCTCACTTAACTGAGGAGCACACCATTGCATCATGCGTCATTAAGGGTTCAGTGAGCTTCAAATGAGCTATTCTTTAAAGTGTGGTCCGAATGTTTCTACCTCTTCTGAATGGCCACACTTGATGTGTGGGGTCGGCGTGCTTGTTGGATTTTCGCTTTCACATGGATACCAAAGTTGTTGGATGCAGACACTGTTAGAGGATCCCACAAGCACTTCTTATGAAGCATACCAACACCTTTAGTTTGGGTTTAAGATCAACTCATTTGGTGAAGAAGACCAGGTTCATCCTGGCTCATGAGATCCCAGCTTAGATCCCAGCTTCTGAAAAGGCATATCACTCACATCACTCACCCTCTATTTGGTTAAAAACAAAAACAAAATTGCTGCTTACCTAATTAACAGGGATGTGAAGTACAAGTGCTTAACCTTGGTGCTTTGCTTTGGTTTGCAAATGTAAGAGAGGTGAGCTTTTTGAGGCCTTTCACAATGCAATAATTATTGATAAGAAGCAAAGCAACACCTGTGAGAGGGTTGAGAAGAGAAAAAAAATAAATAAATAAAGAATTAGGGGTGAAAATGGAGGCTGGGAAGAAGGATGGGGAAATGGAGCAAAGTCCCTGAGACAGATGGCGAGGGGTGCTGGGAGAATTCTACCCCCATTACGAAAACACCTCAAAGCACAAAACTCCAGCTGTGAATGGCACCAAGCGTACCGTCAGCAGCCACCAAGAGGCAGCAGCCTGCCAACAAACACCCACTAATGAATGAAAAAGCTTGATTCAGAGGCACCGGGAATATAGATGGGAGAAGTACGGCCTCGTTCTGGTGCTTGAAAGAGGCTCGCACAGGCTCGTCTGCATTACCAAACGGTCACGGTGAGTTCCTGTGTAATCTGTGGATTGGATAGATTCAGAGACTGATCACCAGTGACGGGTGGGAAATGGAGGGAGTGGATTTCTAGACATTTCTCCGGCGGCTCTGGTGGAAGGGAGGGAGGGGAGGGAAGACAACAAGGTGGAGAGTGACAGAGACGGAGTCATGCAGAAAAATGGAAAAATAACACAAGGGAAGAAATCACAAGGCTGAAAAAGAAAGAAGAAAGAGGTAAACAGGGATGCAGGAAAGGGGCAAAGGGTGGAAAAAGACGTGAGAATGGATAGAAATAAACAGATAAAACAGAGAAATATATGAAGAGAAATAAAAGAGAGTCAGAGAGAAAATAGAAAGGACATTCTTAGCCATTCTACCAGATCCGACCATGTTGTTTGTCGTAATTATTACAATTTACACAATTACAATTTCACAGCAGGTCTCTGCTTCTTTCCCACAATCACTGTTTACATGTCATGTCAATCTGGCCTCTCCTTTCCATGAAAAGCACCTGGAGAAGACGGGTCCACTTGTGTTTTTATGTGTGTGTGTGTGTGTTCATATAGTACAGTATGTGTCTTCTCTCTACCCCATTTAGCATTGAGAGGCAGGGGAGTATTCAACAACCAAGCCAATTTCAGATTCCATTTCGGCTCAAATTAATCCAGGAGCAGGAGAGTTTAATACAAAACACTCAGATTCTGCTGGATTTTAAGGATTAGCCTCTCTGCTCGTGATTTGCCGTGGCAGCTTCTACCTGAGTGGTGCTTGACCAGGAGAGCTGAAGTTACATTGTAATGCTGGCAACAGCTCTCGCTCGAGGTTAGATGAAAAACCTGTATCACAAGCACCTGTATCACGGATTTAGTCATTTTGGGGCCTAAGGCAAACACAGGCATGGGGCCCTCCATATCCCTTGTTCTCCCCCTTTTTCAATCCTTATTTATCTAAAAGACCTACTTGTAACTTCTTCTCTTCACCAGTCTTCACACAGCAATGATGTCCAGACATCTGGAATTGCATCTGTAAAAACCACAACAAAACATAGTCAGTTTAACAAATGCACCCACTGTAAAATCTTATTTTCAAGAACAATATGATCTCTGCACGATAAGATTGTACTTTATTGTCCATTCACATGGAAGATCTGTCATTGGATGTCATCATTTACCTTGTTTTTCCTGCAGGTTCTCTGAAAGAATGTCCTTACTGGACCTGCTCACTGCTGCCCAAATTGGACAAGTTGTTTATGGTCTTCTGTCTTCTATCTTGTGTTACTAAATGAGAAAATAACACACAAGACAATAAGAGGTCAGTTATGGAGACACAAAAAAAGTAAACACAATATACTTTTAAAAATGTTTACCTTTTCTCTTTTTCTTTGTCTTTCTCTTCCTCTCCCTTGAATATATATATTTTTTATTTACATTGGTTGAGTTTGTCTTGCTTTCCCTCCCTAATCAACTCAGCTTTAGTGGGAGGGGAACATATGACGGGAATCTTGGGCTGTTGCTGTGTTGTCGCATCTGGAGTAATCAGAACAGTGATGGATCTCTTTCATGGATTCTCAGAATTTGAGGTACGTCATATGCCATGAGTTTATATTGTGTATGGCTGGGAGGCATAGTTTAGAGGCCATACTAAAATTTGACCTTGTGAGCCTCAGCAAATCTTGGCATCACTAATTCCATATCCAGTGATTTCCTGACTTCATGCTCAATGGAGAGAGGAGCAAGTGCATCCTGCAAGTGCAGCCAATATAATGTTTACCACATTCACAATATTAGTTTAGTGTGTTAGCACACTAACATTTGCTAATTAGTACTAAACACAAAGTACAGCTGAGGTTGATGGGATTGTCATTGGTGTTGCAGGTATTTGGTCATTAAATATTAGAAAATTTTAAATGTTTAGGGATTTCAGGGAATCACAGGAATTACAATTCATCCTGAGGGGCACATGAGTGTCTATACAGAATTCCATGGTAATCTATCCAATAGTTGTTGAGATATTTCAGTTTTGGCCAAAGCAGTGGACTGATCGACCAACCTACCAACATTGCCACCCCTAGAGCCATGCCGCTGGCATTTTTGAAATATCTCATACACAGAAAGGAGATGCTTTTTTTTTTTTACCAGATTTAGCTACTTTCCGTCGGCAGTCCCTAGGCAGGTAGTCACATTGAATGTGTTGATCCTTACATCCAATGGACTTCAAGGTTCGACTAAGGTGTAGTCTATATTGCTAATACTGCTCCTATCCACTAAAAACATGAGGGAAGACTTTGACACGGCCACTGATCTACAGTGTCATCATAAATGACATATCTGACAGATGAGAATCGCACTTAAAATGCACGTAAATGTATGACTATACATTACAGTGAAGCAGATCAAGTTTCAACAAAAGATGAAAAGAAATGAAAGATAAATGATAGATTCTTCTTTGTCTCTTCTCATCATCAGCTAACATTACACTTCCGTCTTGACAATTGAAGCTTGTACAACTGATGAATTTGAAGCATGAAGCATTAAGCACGAAGCATGCGTCTCCTGATTCCTGTCTCCTGGCTGGCACTGCCGGCCACATATTATTATCCACATAACATTATCCATTTATGGCCCACATCAGAACCGTGACATCATATCCTTTTTTGCAATGTGACATCATATTTATAGTACATACAATGTTAACTGTCATTCAGAACCGCTGCTCACGCCTTCTGCTCTTTACTATTCAACATTTGAATGGTCTCATTTGTACGTAGTACATAGTACGCTCTCTTGTTTTTTTTTACTCTTGACTTGGCACTCTGAGCTGAAAACACATGCTAATGCTCAGAGGATTTGGAAACAACAGAAAGGAGCTGACAGTGTGCAGATGAAGGTTGTTGGTGAACATGACCTTAGTAATTATTATTCTGAGTGCACTGGGTTAAAATCTGTTTGTAGTAGACAGTGAAGGTCCTGTATTATTCTTTCTTTATAGTTTCGTTCTCTAATACACAGTAATTCAGTGGATAAATGAAAAATATTAAGTTTTTTTCTTGCAAGTAATTGCAGTGTTGTTAAGAGAATATTTATTCTCAGTACTGAAGCCTAACAGGCTGAGAGATAAACACATTTTTGATTGGAGCCTTTCCAGTTGGGCTGTCAGTTCAAATGCTACAAATTTGCCTGATTCCGCATGGTCTCAGTAAAACTTCAGGTAATAGAACAAGCCAATCAAAACAAAAAATTACTTCTCAAACAAAGTAATTTTAATGACTACTTTAAGCAACTTTGAAGACGTGAGTATCTACACAGAGCAAACTCTCCTCCTCCTATAACAGGTATGCTCAAATCCTGAATCTTGACGCATTAGCCCCAGACTGAATCACATCAATTATTCTATGGTTTTTACGTTGTGATGATCTGTCTAAGTCAGATAAAGGACACAAAAAGGTCAGCAGAGTGGCATATTGGGAGACTGCCCCAAACTTGAGGACTCATGTAGGTTTTGAGTATGTAATTTTTCATACACATTCAATGTACTTACATTCTGTAACTACCTCTATATTGTATATTTCGTTATTTGTGGTGGAGACCATCACCCCTGTGCAGGGATTTGCTTATACGTACAAGGGATCCACAGGAGGCATGTATGTAATCCAGTGTTATCTCACTGATACCAGCCTCACTGTTTACTTTCACTCCTCCCAGCTGTATCAGAGCTGTATCAAGTTACCGCTTATGAAGCAAACATTTCCTACTGCTGCTGCTTCACTTTAAAAGCATTCAACAGGTGAAACACATGATGGCTTTTATTGTGAAGCAGACACAGGAAACGCAATGTATTTGTCACTTTGTGTCTACAAAACAAGAAAAAAAAAGTCATTTCCTGCATTTTTTGACAGTGGTTCAGTTTTCTATATTACAGGTAGTAATTGAACAATATACAGTATACTGATATTAAAAAAATATTTGTATCATTATTATTATTATTATTATTATTATTATTAAATATTAAAAACCTCTTTTATGAAGCACTTTACTTACAAAGTGCACATAAAAAGTGCTTTGCTTCCAGGGCTGGTAGGTGTTGCAAGCAGCATGACATAAGCAGAACAGTGATTTTAAACACAGACAAGTATGTCATAACAACAACAGCAGGAACAAAACCAACGCCACATGAGCACTGAGGTACACACTCGCACTCATAATGGCTATCTGTAGATGTTGCCATGCAAATATCAGCCTGTTCCTTAACACGGTGACATCAGACAATCCTTCAAAAGATGACATTGGTTTGGAAATTCAGAATAGCTTCTGTCCCCGATGCAAGATACTTTGACAGTGAGTCAGGAAGCAAGCAAGGCTTCCCTTCCCAGATGCTGAGATCAGATCTGAGACCGCTGCAGCTATAAAGGACACTTCAGGGTGTAGGGAGCCAGCCCTGGTGGATTAATCTTACAGCTAAAGCACACAATTTGATGAAGTGGGTTTCACTTGTACACTGCTCTTTTTTGAGGGCTTGTTTGTGCCATTTGATTTGCCTACATTTCTTGAAGAATAAACATAATGTATAGCTTGAGTAACTGAGGGTGTAAAAATGTGTTGTAGCTGGTGAGGAAGATCGGTCAGTGCAATGCGAATGACTGTGCTTAAAGCAACACACAGACTGCACCTGTTTTCTGTTTTCACAGGGATTTTCTCATTTTTATTCAAACAAAAACTTACGTCACTAGAATCATTTTAAAGATGGTATAATCACATGGAAGTCAAAAAGTCTTTTTTAATTGAGAGAATAAGGTTTACAGCTTCTACAGCAACTAGAACCAGTCCTAATGTCGAATACCCCAAACCAGCACTCTACTATGAGAAAACTCTTACAAATTATGGAACAGTGCCAAGTGCTTGGCACCATTTTTGGTTTGCTTCTGCGCTTACTACAACAACTCTTATCCAGTTTGTTTAATCTGTGCAAAAAAAAAAAACAGTTTAAAATTTGTGGTTTTATAGGGGGTTATTTGCAGGACTTGGCCGGGTGCAGGGACCTAAGTCTCTACTGTGGAGAATGAGGTGGTGTGGAGATGGTGGTGGGGGTGGTGGACTTCTTTCTAGTCTGCGAAATAAAATGAACCGAAGAGACATGACTCCAAACAGTATAAGCAGCAGTGATATGAACATGCATGAGCACACACATGCTTGCAAACAAGCTGGCAGGTGGCTGAGCAGCGAGTCAGTGAGGCATGAAGACAGACACAGAAACACACACCGACAAATCCCTCTCCCCTTACACACTAACACACAGGACGCTGTCTTATCCACACATGCAATCTTCACCATCTCTCCAGATCGCTTTGCACCCCCACCCACCCCCCAGACTCTAATCGCTCTTGACATTTTTCCGTTTTCCCGCGGGCACATGCTCCGCTCCAGCCCCGCAGATGCCGACATCATCCTCGGACATCCCGGCTATTCGGATCTTATGTTCTGCAGTTCGCTCACGTTCCTGTTGCTGGGGCGACGATGCATCTGGCCTGGTCGGCCGTGCGCCTGTGGGAAAAGGTTCTGAGGATCGGTCCGGGATGACTAATGGAGTTTAGGGTCAGGCAGGTCCGTAGCTACCCTGCCTGCTGTCCACCCTTCTGGGAGACACTCTATTAAGCAGTTGCCCTGTTTCCACAGAAGGAGAGATCTTATTTCAGGGGTTACCTGCCAAAAAAATAATGTTAGAAAAAACAATATGCTGCTGTCTGTGAGAGGCAATAAGGTTTATTGCCCCATAGCTCACAATAATATACTGTATCTGAGAGGGTTATATGGTTGTTTATCAATACCAACACAAAGTGATTAAAATTACTGTACAGCCTCAACTTTCTCTAGGACCAAAAACTCTACCAGACTTTTCAGACACTCTTAAAGGACTCTTCCTATGGTCTTACATGCGTTAACCTATTTATTACAAAGCACATGTACTTTATTTCAAAGCTAACCTTTTTGAAACCGTGCTCTTGTGTGTGTTTTTCAACATTACATGAAGAACTGACGTATACACACTTGAAAAGGTGTGGGTTTACCTTCAAAGGGAGAAAGTGAGAGCCGCACACTCAGAACTCCAACGCAGTCTTTTTATTTTAAATTCTATGCATCATACATCTTACGTTCTTCAGTATAAAAGCTGGTGAGACATATACGTATATACTTTCCCCAACGTTAACACAGGAGATCATTGTTTGATCAGCATTGGTTTCTTTTAACCACGACCGCAGCCATTCCCTAACCTTCACCAAGTGGTGATTATTGTAACCATGACGACGAATGTCCCCTAACTTTGACAAAGCAGTCCCCTAACCAAATTGATTTTGCGCCTAAACCTAACCAAACCTTAGGTTTTATTTTTGAAACAGCAGTGTCTTCCTGTAGATAGTGGCGTCAGATCAGAAAATATTTATGGGTTGTTCTGGATGGCATGTACCAACCACGTATTTTGTCGTTTCACTGGGAGGACTTGTTGACAGAAAGAACAAACATTAATTATCTTGTCAGTAAATGTGCAAAAATAAATTCTGAATGTAGAAAAACTTCAAGGGGGCCACAGGAAAACACTGCTCATTGATGCACCTGTCAAAATAGCACGCATGAATCCAACATGCAAGATTTTTAAACTAAACAGTGTAAAGAGAAGAATGTTTGTTTGAAAAATGATGAATTTTTATAAGTTATAAATTGGGCCTAAATCCACAATCAAAAACATTATAGAAATGATCTCAAGTCAAATTCTACATTCCCACAATTGAAGCAGAAATTTATTTCCACTTGTGTTGAACAATTTAAGTGCAGACTGATATGAGTCTGCGCTGCCTTACCAACCATTGATAATGTAGGTTTGACAAAAATGAATGTTGACTTGGTCGACTCATAGACTTTCATGTGGACGTTAATGGAAACCCTTTCGCACCCTCTAATTAATCAGCAGTTTGTGTAGAAGAGAAGTGCTCCTTGGCACCTCCGAAAGCTCTATCATAGTCTTCTACAAGAGTCATTACATCGAGAGCTCCTTAAGTTTCTTTTTTTCCCTTCCACTTAAGTCAGTTTCTTTTGATATTTGGCTCAATTTCTATTTGAATAGCAACAGAGAGAAAACCATATGTTACCCAAGAGAGTTCATGAGAGTGGTCTTTGAATTAAACCTCAGATAAGGACATCAGTTTATCTACCTAATTCTCCTGTTGCCTTGTCAATTGTAGCTGTTGAAAAAAATACACCCCAAAATTTAAAACTGTACAGTTTGGGCGAAAACGTGAAGTAAGCGCAACTTGTGGTTAAAGAGCTAACACTGGTCCTGTAAGTCTTCCACATATTTGAATTTTTTCAACTGATCAGCTATGATAGTCTGAGCGAGTGACTGCCATCACAAGACATGTTAGTGAGTAAAAAAGCTGAAACCAAAAAACAGGAAATGAAAACTTTATTATATTCCTTTGTTCTGCAAGGTGAAAATGGCCTCCTAACTGGGTGTTTCTGTTTGAGTTCAACATGATTTAACAAACCTTGAAATAACTACCTTGTATATTGTTTGAGTCAATTACAGGCCATCGGGGTAATACATGGATAAGGGTCAGGCAGTAACTATAAAGTAAAACATCAATTGATTTCATGCAACAGAAACAGACATGTTTCAGCTTTTCTCTTCACGGAATCAGCGCATCAGAAGCCACTTTCCCAAGGCATCTTGTGATATGTTGGGAAGGCAAGCAGAGAATTGAAAAACAGATTTCTGGAGCACAAGAATAACATGTGGAACAGAGATGAAAGGCTTCCCACAACTAGACGCTCTAATGCCACTGGCCATGGAGTCTGCAGGCTGCGACTGGTTTGCCACTGAGGAGAGGAGGGGACAGAGAGAAAAAAACAGCAAGGAGAATCTTAATATATATCATTTATAAAATGAATACACTGCTGATCTGAATGAGGAATTGATACTGTCCTGCTTCTTTATTTAGGAAGGTGTTGCCGCTGTGCAATTGTCAAGATCATATAATATACTATGTTCAGGCCGGGACTGACTGTGAAGACCATCCTACATGTTGAGAGACTCTGGGCACTTTCACACAGGCAGTTTAGTCTGAATCAACGAGCAATTTGCCTAAAAATATGGTAATGAAAGGAATGTCTGAACGTGGGTGCAGATCAAGAATCCATGATGAAGTGCACCTGAATGAGGTGGTCAGAGATTGGTTCAGGTGTGCTATGGTTGGTTTCTGTGTAGTCAGAATGCATCTGTAAAAAAACAAACAAACAAAAAAAACATCAGAGAGATAAAATGCCTCATTGATGTTAAGCAGAGAATAGCATTAAAGGAACAATTCAACATTTTGAACATTTTGGGAAATGATTATTTGTTTTGTTCTGTGAGTTAGACTGATACTGCTTTCATGTCTATGCTTTAAGTGTGGGAGCTGGTGGGCGATTAGCCAGCTTAGCATAAAAAGCTAGCCACACTGGCAACCAAAGCCACAGCTGGAGATGCTGCAGAAGTGCTGGGTAGGCAGATAAAATATATTGTCACTGTGTGCCGTGGTCATGTGGTTCCACGATTATCTACACTGTTGGTCATTTTCCATGTATGTGTCAAAATGGATTGCTTCCTGGCAATGATAACAAAGTGTAACCGGCCACAGTGATTTACTAAGTTAGTTGGGATTCAGGTGCAGTCAAACCAAATATCGGCAGGTTTACTTGTGCAATATGGCAAAAATCAGGCGGGACAGGAAACAGTGTGGGTAGGAGACATGAGTGAGGACACACGAGACCAGCCTCCGCAGAAGTCTTTTACTGGACCGACACACCCCTTTATTGGAAATCTGTCAATGACTGGATGCCGCAGCTGATCGGACTGCTCTGAAACCGCATCACAACATCACCGCAGTTTTATACCGAAGTGGAAAGACAAATAACAGATTCAGCTCAAGAGTTCTACTCCCAAGTTTTGGATTTGATTTGTTTCTTCACATGGAGGCTAAAAATCTTCACTTGTCCACTTGTCCTAAAACATATGGGCTAGTAAATAATTTCTCCAGATCATAAGACATTCCAATCATAACCTGGATAATGGATTTACAAAGAACATCAATAGATAGAGAGGAAAACAGTTATTAGATTTAAAAAAATATGTTGCTGCCAGTAGAAATGGTTCATGTGCATTCAGCATCTGAGCAGTGAAGTCCATCTACACACTGTGGTTCGACTGATCTGTACACAGTACAAATACAGAATGAGGGTTTTGGATAAATGTGCAGATGTTTGTTAAACAGTTTATTTTCAGGGGAAACCGACTGATAGCTGATCCTGCTGCTGATTGATGTTGCTGCTGATGACGGTTCACAGGACAGGACGCCTCATTTGTCTAAAAACATGTTTCCTCGATTCCCCTCTCCTCACGCCTTTTCCTGCATCTCACCTCGCGTCTTTAGTGGGAGGGACTACGATGCAAGATGTAAGTCAGGAAAAGTAGCAGGATAATGACAGGATTCCACAACAATTTTGCAGCTTTAAAAAAAACGTAAATGTCATTAATCTAAATGTCCTTGCACTGAACAGCATCCCTTTTTCTCTACTGCTTTGATATGCAGTTATATAAAAATGATAAACGAACAATACAAAGCGAATACTTCTTCGTTCCTCATAGAAATGAATGGGGGATTGTGCTGAAGTCACCAAACTCTACACTGTGTGCTTACTAACTAGGCAGACACTGTGCGTTTTTATTAATCTTGTACTTTGTGTTAACTAACACTACATGTTTTAATCTAATTTATGCTCACATAGTATGGATCAATTGACTCAATATGACGTGGGTGCTCACACTGAATAAACTTTACTGGAATTGTCACTGGACTGGACTGGTTTACATTCAAACAAGGCGACCATGTGATCAACAATGTTGACAAAAAGAGAGAAAGGCAGCGTTATTTTGTACAATTCTACTATGAACGGAAAAAAGAAAGAAAGACAAATATGGAGCCACAGATAGCTGGAAGACAATACGGTCTGTCCTCTGCAACGAGGTTCAGTTTTACATCACGGCAGCCTCAAGACGACGGTTTAAGCCACAACATGTAAAATATTACTCCAATATTATTAAAACACGCTCACTCCAGTTGATAATGGATCTTTTGATAGCATACATGTGGACAATCTGACCATGGAACTGCTCAAACTGCAACACAGCAACATGACAGACATGCCAGAAATCCACCCGGTCGTTCGAGAGCGAGATCATTGATCCCTGAGGCAATTAATCAGGCATCATGACCCCCCTCAAACTACATGTCAGACAAAAACCGACCTAGAATTCAAATTATAAAATTAGTCAGGGAGACCAATTTGGAGCTAAAATCATGCATTAACTGTACAGTGTCGGCCTGGCTTTATAAGAATCATACATGTTCTGTTCTGAGCAGGGTCTGATCAGCCAGAATGTGTATGTCTGCAAGAATCACCACCACAGCACCATGACAGGTGTAATGGTGTGATCCCTTTCCCGTTTCTTTGGCCTCTAGTGGCAAAAGTTGCTTAGGTCTTAACACTAATTACAATCCAAGGAGGGTTTGTGAACACAAATCACACTGTAATGATTGTGAACAAAAGCAGACTCTTTAGGCAAGTCAGGTAGCATTAAATACAAATAGACAGTTTACTCTGGCTTTTGGGCAGGTTCACAGACACTGGGTAAACAAAGCCAAGTAAATACAGGCAGCAACAGGAGATCAATTAGAAACAGCTACAGGCACCAGATGAGTAACAGCAGCTCAGGCAGCTTAAACAATCGGAAAAAACAAACTGCCCTTATAAAGGTCTGAATGTCTAATGAGTTAATGGAGAGCAGCTGTGCAGGCAGGTTTTTGTTTTGAGGTTTCCCATCAGCTTCCATCAGTTTGGTTTCTTCCTGGGGGGCGTCACCTGAACCAACTCATTTAAGGGTGTCTAGTGGGCAGGTGAAGCATGGCAAGGTCTGAAATTACAGAAACTTGTGACTATTCAAAAATGTATAACAGCTCAAGAGCTGCATCCTTCAATGTCTGCATTTCAAGACCGATTACAGACTGAGATTTGAGGCAACAATAATCACACTCTATATCGCTAACGTCACAAGCAGCTAAGAGGGTCAAAGGTCAGAGCCACTGTGAGCTGACACAATTCCAGTGAATGATGAATGATGTATACACAGTGCTGGGAATATAATACAAACACGGGCTGAGGCAAGAATTGTGCAGCAAATGTCTTCTTTATCAAAACCCGCTCATTTACATCGATTAGGCTCAGGCTACTAATCGTTACACTACACCACTTTGCCACAGAGCTCTGCTGCTGTAGCACATTTTAAGTTTGCTGTGTAATTTGTTACTGTGTTAGGGACATTTTTATGATGCTCACATTCATTTCCGCTGAGCCGCTTTCCGCTTAGTTCCTGCTGGAGTGCATTTGAGGCAGCATGTGATGCATTTCTGTTGGCACTGCTATGGTAAAAGGTTTTTTTTTTCTTCATTTTATAAGCCACTCAGCCATTCTGATTCATGGCCCATAATGCACTGGGCTCTGCTTTTTGCAGGGTTGAAACTGGGAATCTGGAGCAGGTCGCACGTTCAGATCAAGCTATAGTGCCTGCTAGCATGAATAACAAATGTGTAGGAATGAATAGATGAAAGCAGATACGTGATTAGAGCACGGGTAGTGACGTAGTCAGGGTCGGATCACTTACTCATTTAGAGTTTTATTCCATGCAGCTATGGAACAGGCTACAGGTAGGTAAAAAATGTTAAATATACTTTTAAAATAAAATCCAAAACTCTTCTAACCGTTTTTAATTATTTTGTGAAGGCATGTTAGAAAAAGAAACAGAGAAAAGGAGTGAGAAAAGTTGAGGGAGTTCAACAGACCAACTTTATTTCCATTATACTGTACACACAACCTCCAATCACTCAATATGGCCCAGCCAAAAAACTAAATATGTTGTTCGTCCATGCCCTCTAGAACGACACATGCATCATTTGTTTGTGCCTCCCAAAACTGTCACAAATCAAACAAATTAATACATTTCATGATCTGACAACTCTGTTTGATTAGGTTTAGGCACAAAAACTACTTGGTTGTTTTCAGGGAAGGATCATTGTTTGGGTTAAAATTACTACTTTGTCAAGGTTTGGAGACCTTTGGTCATGGTTATAATAATAACTGCTTGGTTAAGGTTAGGGAACAATCGCTGTCATGGTTAAATGAACAACAGTCTCTTGTGTTGTGCTGAGCAAGGCTGCTCACAACTGTTCCACTACAGCCAGAGCAGCTGTGAGGCAGCAGTAGAGGGCTTTATTTCCAAGGTGCAGCTCCCAGGTGTACATGCTACTGTGTGGGTTTAGAAAAGAAAAGGTTAGTATCTGCTAATCCCTTGATGTTTGGTAGCCTAAAGAGCAAGTTCAAAACTCTTGAGAAAACAGAGGAATGAACACACGCACACTGCAGTAGGAGTGTGTGTAGTGGCCACTGGTCTCCTTGCTGTCAATCCATTTTCCATCAGGAAGAAGAAGAAGACAGACGCAACCAGGGACTAAGATCAGCTGTCCACTAATCTCTGGGCGAGAGACGGAGGACTGAGAGAGAGCGAGAGCGAGAGAGAGCGAGTCTGTCTGTCTGCTGCTTGTCTCGCCTCAATGCTGTTACCATGACAACGGACCGAGCGCTTGAGATTCTCCTCGTATACTCCTCCTCTCTCTCTTCCTTCTCTTCTTCAATCTGTCTCTCCCCTTGACCCACTCTTCCTTTACCTACCGCCCCTCCCTCTCTCACCCCCTGTTTAGCTCTCTCCTCATTTCACCGTTTATTCTTGTCAGCCCTCCCATATTGTCTCCCCTTCACTTTATCCCTCTTCCTCACCATATAATACTCTCTCCTTTCCCTTCCTTCTTCTTAATTTCCTCCTCTTTCTCCTTTCCTTAATTTTAACACCCACCCACCCCTCACCCTCCCTTTGATTCCTGACTTCCAGATTACATTTTTTAAAAGTTGCATTATTGGCATTATCACAAACAACTACAGTGTTGACTGACATCCTGTCAATGTCTTTTTCATTCGACACAGGAGTAATGGTAGTGTCTGATAGGTATGGTCAATGTTTGTCATATCAAATGAAGAAATATGTTGATTTATGAGTTATTATTTCTGTACTTTGATCTACAATAACTTGTGTCACCCTTCTTGTTAAAATTGAATGAATTTCTGGTGCAAGAACATAAAATCACCAACCTCAATCGTGCCTACAAAGCTCTGATTGGCTCAGTTGTTTTTCCAACTGGGGACCAGCTGTCAACGACCACCAGACACGTTTGAAACACTGAAAAAAGATCTGACACCCCTTTCGGCTGGACAAATTTTTTTGTCAGTGCCTTACAAAACCATTACAAATACAAACATGATTCATATCTGCCACTTCATGGTTAAGGTTTGGTTAGGTTTAGGTACAAAAGGGCTAAGGTTAAGATTAGAGAAGATCGTGGTCACGGTTAAAGAAAACCATTTTGACTAACTGCGGGAAATTGGATGCTAACAGCCATCTCCTGTGTCAAAGTCACGCGCTGTGTTTGGTCGTTTGAGGCATCTGAATGTCATTTCTCTTGTGTCTCGAGTTTAATGGTAACGGAGAGAACTCTAGAAGAAATGAGATAAAATGAAAATCAAAACTCATGCTCACTTTTACTGCCCACCTTCCTCACACATTCCCTCCGATTCCTGTCCTCTCTCTTACCCTTCTTTCTTTTCCCCTTCCTCCCTTTCCCCTCCCCAATTGCAATCTGTCTTCCCTTCCTGCCTCCCTTTGCTGTTCCCTCTCTCTCTGCCTCCCATCTCAACCCCTTCCCGGTCCTCACGGCCCATATGCCTCCATTTCTTTCTCGCTCTAAACCTTCACTTACTTGCTTATCTCTCCCCCGTCCTCTTCCTCTTTCTCCTTCTCCTGCCTCCTTCTCCTCCCTCCTTCACCCCTCTCTCTTTGTCACACAGAGGTTTGTCCCTCCAGCACTCCGCAAATTAAAGCATATTTCATCCACAGAGGAATCTACAATGACCCAATAAACTGCAGGGCTTCCCCAGTTCTTCTACCGCTTTCACAGGGTGTTTATATGAGACTGTGTGTGTGAATGTATGGGTGGGTGCGTGTAAGATTATATTACAACAACAACCCTCTAGGTTATACAAGTTCTCATTCCAACACAAAATAAGGCAATTTAAAAACAAGAAACTGTTTTTTGTCCCTTTCTTTTCCTTCTCTTGTTTGCTCACTTTCTCTCTTGTCTACAATCTCTCTCTTAGTCTCTCACCCCCTTGTTCTCCACCCTCTCTCTCTTTTTGCCTGAGGAGGTAGATACAGCAGCTCCCCACAGGGTTTACCCTGACTGCTCCAGTGACACATTCACTTTCTTTCCTCCTTTTCATACTCCCTTCCCACCTCCCTTTTCCAAGAGTGTAAACTACCTCTTTACTCTCCCTCATCTTTGAAGTTTCTAGTAGTGGTAAGTCAAAAGAAACTGGACTTGCTGTGTGGTTTTGAAATGTTTCGTCACTTGTATCAGAGGTTTGATTTTTCCACAGGATGGTTGGAAGTTCCCTGGTGTTAAACCCCTAAGGGTTATTCACTCCTTGATATCATTTCATTGGGTTTGTTTTACTGCTCTAAGATTATACGCCTGCACTCCTCTTGATATTCTTTATGATCCACATAGTAACTTTCATCAGAAATCATCAAAGGCGTAGGTTTGGTTTCACGATGGGAAAAAAGCCTCATAAATAAGCCTCAGTTGCTATGAATACTCCAACCCAACTGAAAATGACATTTAGTTTAATTGATAGGCACTTGATACTGACTCAGATGAGCATATCAACAATAGGACTGATGTTAGGATAGAAGAGTCATGCCCTCTCACTTTTTCAGAAAATTTGATTTGGCTCCCAATCTGCAGTTTTAATAAACCATAAAAGCTACATGTAGAACTCTCTAATCGTCTTTTTTCAGAAATATTGGCCTCTTCCTCCATATACTGTCTGCTTTTTATATCTTCTTATTAGTGCCCCTTCTTACTTTCTAGCTTTCAGCATGACTGGTTGCAGGAGCTAATGTCACCACAGCCTTTCTTAGTAGAAAAAAGGGTGAAAAGGAGAAAAGAAATGGGTGGTATGACTCAGTCAACCTTTTCCAGTCTAATCTGTCAGTCAGGCAGTTATACTCCTTTTAGACCGTACAACTTGAGATGAAGTTGTATTTTCTGACACTGACTGGATAAACACACACCACGGTTTGCCAGGGGTCAGTCCACCAGGACTCCCACCACCTGACTGCCAATGCAAAGGATCCTTACTCGTTTCTTAGCATGTGGTGAGTCCTCACACAGTCTGGTCCACATAGTTTATTCAGGCTGAGTCTGGTCCCGCTTTCCCTATTCTGGGAGGGCAAAGATGCTCGATTCAAGTTTGGCCTCTTCATAAGAGTCTTCAAATTGCTCTTACTGCCCTTCCCCTTGCCTCGGGATGTTCCAGGATGAGCTGCATGATGTGGATTGGAGAAGGAGGTCTGGCCTATTTTGCTTAGTTTCCTGCCACCACAGTCCAGACCCAGATAAGTGGTAAACAGATGGATAGGGTTACCGTAGAGTTACTACAAAATCACTATAATCAAACAGTAGATATTGGCAATGTTTATCTCTCTCAGCCCTGAAGAAGACTGTAGAAATATTTGCTCTTACTTTGCATTAAAAGTGCCATTTGATGAAGGCTACAAGTTGGCAGATACTTTTCTACTGGCTTGTTGCTCACTCAGACGTAAGATTCACTCCTCTAAATAGCAAAGATGCATAGCAGTAAAGAGAGTTGTTGCATGAAAGCTTTCATAAAGTAAAATGATAAAAAAAAAAAATTCTATCGACTTCACCAGTGCTCCATCTGCCAAGTTGATCTTCAGAATAAACATTGCACAGGCCACATTAAGGGAGACTGTCCTCAGGAGAGACACAACAGCATCTGTTGTTCGTTTAAATGCTTAAACTGACCTACTGTATGTTTACTTTTTCCAAGCAACCCTTTTGCGGGTGTGCAAACAATGTCTCTCCTCTGTTAAAAGCTAAAAAGTCGTGCAGTAACAGCATTGTTATACACTGATATAGCCATGCAAAAGCTCTTGGGGAAGTGATCAAGTTACAACGTTTCTGACTTTCACATCAGAGACTGCGGTCTGAATCCTGTCCACAGTCGATGTTACAGTCAAAGTTCTTTTACCCATTAATAGTATTTTCTACTTAATCAAGTAGTTATAGTGGCATAATTTTTTGAAACCATAACTATCAGAAAACACTCTACTTATAATAATAATAACAGTCAAAATGTAGTTTTGGAACAGAAACAAACTATTTGGATGTTTCCGTATTTGGACTTGTTGCTTTAAAGAACTCAAACTGGACAACCTTGTTTAGAACATCAATCCATACAAGGTCTAGGTAATTCAATGGTTAGTGATCTGTATGGAGCTACAGCTGCAGATCAAGGTTGTGAAGAGCAGGTACTGTACACATTTGATTAGAAAGCTCAGATGCGGCTTTGACATGCACTCATTATCATTATCATTATATTTTTGTGTGAAAGTGGTTTTAGTCAGACAGCTACTGAAATGAAAGTGTTTTTATATTTTATTGTGTCAGTTAGTCAGAGAAAATAGAGAGAAATGCAAATGGTATTGTGTGTGTGTGTGTGTGTGTGTGTGTGTGCGTGCGTTGGCATGGACTAAAGCTTAAGACTTAATTTTCCAGCTAATCACATGATGGAAATGAATGTCATATGTAATAAAAGAAAGAAATATATTACCATTATTCTTTGGCACCTGAAAGACATATAATTAGGGATTTAATTCATTTGCTCTCTCCCTCTATTTCTCTCATACACACTCAAACACACACACGCAAGGTCAGAGCATGTGGTAGGCCATTAGCCGTCAACTGTCTAGCACTTGAAACGTGTCTAACCACACGGCTGGTGGTGGATGTTAGATGCATATCAATACACACTGTAAGTGCCAGAGAGTATGAGTGAAGGGCAGGGAAGGCCCTCAACAGGGATAAAGCACCATGTTAAATAAGGAAACCTTCAGTGCAGACTATAGCAGCTCAGTGTCATTCACTGCTGAGTTGAGAGTCTGTAAGTGTCTTGACTTTATAAAGCATCTCTGAAGGCCGCCGGGGTGAATTCCAATGGTACGGCACAACGTCAGCATTAATGGGACCCGAGAGTACTTGATGCTACAGCTCCTGTGAAAGCATATAAAACATTTCACTACACTTAAGTTGGCAGCAGAAATAGAAGGCGTCCAAAGAGCAGTGTAAAAATAGACAGTGGTATGACCAGATGGATGGACGATGAAATTAAAAGAATCTTTTGGAATCATTTTTATTAAACTTGGACTTAAAGATGCAATATGTAACTTTTTGACATCAATATAAACCCGATATATTATTAGAATTTTTCTCTGAGTTATTTTTATACCAAATTCTTCTCAGTTTCATATTAATGTGTGTATGTGACTAGTAGTGACACTACAAATGAAAGCTGTAAAGTATGTAGTGACTGATATAAGATTTTCAATATCACTACTGATACAATTAATTAATAAATCTAAGTTTTTTAATAATCTAACTAATCTTCCAACACTTTTTTGTAATTTTGTAAATTTAATTGTTTTTTAATGTTGACATATTTATATTTACTCCCTACAAGAGAGAGTAAGCAATAAGTAAAGGACAAAAAATTAAAGATGCACTAATCAATATTTGGTTGGTCAATATCAACAATGGGTCAAATGTCTATGTATAATGTGAAACGTGTCACTTGTACTGACAACAGAGAAAGATCACTCTGCATCTCCCCTCAGCTGTAGAGAGCTTTTTAGCTTCTTTCAGCTCATTGTTATGGTTTTACAGCCTATAACTTTAATGTTTTGATTGATGGGTGACAGACAAAGTTAGCGATTAGCTGGTGAACACAGTGGAGCATTCAGCAGCTGAAGAGCCAGACATTTCCCTCGGGAGTTGCTGGACACCAAAACAGAGCTAAAGTAAAAGGAGAGCACCAGGTGCTCAAAAACATGACTCTAGGTGAATATTTATGTTGCTCTGTATCTGCTGGATGTCCAAATAGCAGTGGTGGTATTCAGATCCTTTACTTAAGTAAAAGTACTAATACCACACTGCGAAAATACTCCACTAAAATTAAAAGTCATGCATTCAAAACCTTACTTAAGTAAAAGTCTAAAAGTTTTACCAGAAAAATGTACTTAAAGTATAAAAAGTAAAAGTACTCATTGTGCAGTAAAATGTTTCCTGTCAGTGTTTTACTATTATATCTGATGTTTCTGGATTCATATTACTGCTGCATTAATGTGTATGTTGCATTTTACTGCTGTAGATGTTTAAGGTTGAGCTCATTTTAACTACTTTATATACTGTTGGGTAGTTTACTCTACAGCAATGCATCATGGTCTATAAGATCATCATATGTTTGTAGCATCGTTGTCTTGTGAGAACCACGAATTTGTAAAGTACAGTACTTGAGTAAATCTACTTAGTTACATTCCACCACTGCCAAGTAGGCAACCGGTTGCTAACATGTCATCTCTATCAACTTTATAAAATAAAAATAAGTCAGTGTTGTGTTTACAGATTGTTTTGCGCTGCCTTACCAAATAAACACGTTGCAGCGTGTTCTGAATGCATTGTGGTTATATTATCAGAATCCGATCAGAAATCTAAAACTGGCTGATAAATGTCAGTAAACCAATAATTGATCCATCCCTACAGAATGCTAATTCTTTTGATTGAATAAGATTGTCTGTTTCAGTCAAAAGATACTTTCTGAGTAAAATTCTTAATATAAAATGGTGTTTTCCCCTGGCTGGCTTTTACATCTTTCCATCAAACTCCTCTTGAGAACGACATCTTTGCTATGGTTTCAGAAAAAGTTTATTGGATTTTTTTTCTTACAGTTTATTTTCAGTCAGCAAGAGCAGAGCAATATTTGGACAGCCCCCGGCCTGAGCTGATTGGTTGATTCATGGCTTTGTGAGCTGGTAATTGGATGATGACAGTGGGGTGGAACACTAGAGAGCGATGATTGATGGCTGGTGCTGCCTCGACTGGTTGTAGCTAAGATGTATGTTGCGATATTGTTTTTGTGTGTACATATGTGTGTGTGGAGCGGAAATATTTCAGGGCATGGCAACCCAACCAGAAGGTGTTTCTGGGACAATACTTGAGGGAATGAGGGATGTACGTGAGTTTCTTCACACTTGACTTGACATGTGTGTCAACATGCTTCTGTGGATACACATGTGTGCATATCTAAGCCTTAGTGAGAGTGTGTGTGTGTGTTTTTTCTGCAGGAGGCCAACATGAAAAGCATCTGCACCCCGGTTATGCAGCTCCCGCTTTGATTGACCGGCCATGTCATCCATATGCCAAACTCACGCCTCCCCAAGCAGATTCTCTGCTCCCAGTGGAATGAAGGTAAGTGAGCAGAAGAAACGCTTTCAAGTCAACGTCAAATTAACTTGAAGAAATTCAATATTACAACTGAAAAGTGGGGAAAGGTTGCACTCTGCAGACACACCTGGAGGACTTGTCTACAAGAAGAGGGCGTACTGGATGACAAGGACCTCCATGGAGCCACAGAAGAAAATCCATGAAAGGAGACCAGTCTTGTCCACACACAAATATTGGCCTAAATCTGCTTCTACAGACATCTGACCACACAACAGTACACAGCCTCTATGAATATGTTGTGTATGTGTGTGTGGGGGGTGTGTGTGACTATGTGTAGCAGCTGAGAGCAGAGTGATAAGCAAAGCCTAAAGTCATCCATCACACACGATGTCTATAACAGACAAGCAGCCTGAGGAACAACAGAGAGCCATTATGGAGCCGAGGCCTCAACACAGCAGCCTGCAGACCAAACAGATGTGTACAGTGGGTGATGTGAAACATCTGCCCCCCAGCTGAGGGAAAAATGGAAGATTTGTTTCCCTTCTAAAAAGCTTAATAAATGCTGCTGAAGGTGCTAAGCCTGGAGTCTTTTTGAACAGCCAGATTTGCACAAGGACAGATTGCTATTAAAATATTTTTTACCTGTAATTAATACTGACAGAATGACCATTGAAGGCCAGGATCCAACTAACCATTTTATACCTTTTTCTGTTGTGTTATGCGATGTACTGTCTTGTAAAGATGGTATTCTGGAGATTCTTAGTTAGCTGTTAACTGGAGTCATTACAATGTTAGTGCTATTGTACAACATTAGAAATGACTATGTATATAACTTTTATGGGATTATAGCATCTTTCAAATTATTGTAATGGCTGTAGATGAAACAGTCTCTATGAAAATGTCCTTTTTTCCCATTCAGGGGAGAACACAGAACGAATGGTGGTTGTGTCAATACCACCAGATGGTGCCAAAGTAATGAATTTTCATTTTTAACACAAGAAAGAAGAAGAAGTGTTGCAAATGAGTTACTTTCACTTATTTAGATTAGTATATGGAAAAGGATGCACGACAGGGGGGCAACCTTATCACTCACCTCCACAGAGAGGGGTCAATCCTCAGTTGCGCTACCACTAGCTTAGCCATGTCTTCCTCTGAGCATAGCTGGCTGTGTTTGTTGGTGGGAAGCCAGAGAGGGATCAAATCACTGTAGCTGTGACCCCAACTGGTTGTTCGGAAAAGAATAGCAGGTGGGATCTCAGGGGTATAGCATGAATCTTTCATATGTTATAACATGCCTTCTGTGAGGCTCCATCCTGACAGATGAAAAGAATGTCTGTCAAAGTATTGTCTTTTCCCTCCACAGGTCAATAGACAAGGGCCTGAGTTCATAGAGAATTAGACACTCCAAACTGTCCGAGATAGTATTTAAGTATAAATGCTTGTCATACTTTTAAAATAAAAACGTTATCACTTCTCAACCAGAATGGTGAGTGATCAATCCTAAGTGGAAAATAAGACTAATATTTATGCAAAGAAAGGCAGTTTGATTTGATAGGATGGACAGAAAGGCAGGATTGATTAATAATTGTGATGACTTAAATGGTTTGACTTTGTAGATACGCCACAAACATGACGTGAGCAACATGAGGTCACCACTGCAGATGCACTTTTTTTCATTTTAATGTTTAATCTAATCTTAGAGGCTAGCCCTCACTACGAGTACTTGAAGAAGCAGGGTCTTGATGAACAATGATGCACATGCACAAACATATATTAAGTGTGTTGTTCAGAGCAGACAGGCTGACTGGGCCAATTCCTATCCCTCTCTTTCCTTCATTATGTTCAGCTCTTATCTCCTTTGTTGTTTGTGTTGCTGAGGATGTACCCCGATCACCATGACACACTGTTTATGTGTAGTCTGAAAGGCAGATATATGAGGACCTGATGGAGTAATTGCTGAGTTGAGTATTGGCATTCATCACTGACTCAGTCAACCCCCCACAAATACATTATGCTCAGTTTGTGTAACAGATCACTATCCACTTACAGTAAATACAGTAATTCATAATTATTTTCCCTTGAACAAACCAAGCTGTGAACTCAATTGCAAGTTGTTTTTCTTGTTAATGGGTAGTCAGCTAGCACTCTAGTTTGGAAGACACTTTAACAAACATTTTGGAAATACAAAATTATCGGCTTCAGGTAATTACATTCTCAAAATCTACAAAATGGATAATGGGCTGTTTCAGAAACTAACACTTCCAGTGTCTGAACACCTGCTCAGTTTCACCTTGATCAGTGTTTCTCTAATGGGCTCGGAAGACAAATTGAGTCCCCTCGTACGCTGTATCTAGCCACAATGGCGGCACACCTGTGTGGTTTCAATTTCCCCAGTCTCTCTGCTCCAATAGCTCAGCGCAGGGACGGCAGAGACAAATAACATTGGGATGCTGCCACAGATGTGACACCAGTGAAATGATGACGGTGCTGACCAGAGCACGATAATTGGGTGCTGCTAATTGTGACTGGGTGGTTATTGACTACATTAACAGATGGATTAGCGATAGGACTGCTAAAGTAATGAGACTTCATACCTTCCAATTTAAACTGAGAATCATGTAACTAGGAAAGCAAGAGGTGTTTTATCATGTTGAAGTCAGCACACATATACACACATGCATTTTCATACAAAGACACATGCAAAAAACAATGTATTTTATTTTCAGGCTTATTACACCGTACCTGTTCAGTCTATGTTTACATATCTTTTTCACTGTACCTATATGGAAAAGTTCTCATCAAAAGTCTTAAATGTCCCATTCACTATCATATCGAGAGGCAGTCAAGTGACTCCAATAAACGATGCCCTGTGGAGGTGTTTAGAGGTGTGTGGGCAGACCTAAGAAACACCAGAGGGGTTAAATCTTCCAACAAGCCTGGAAGTGCTCAGGGATCCTCTAGGAAGAGCAGGAGGAAAAGGACATCTAGTCTGTAAGATTTGCCCTGCTACAGCTACCCTGATCTGGATAAGCGGCCAGGAAATAAATGGATGGATCGATGGAAATGAAACGCTGCAAGAAAATAAGCACTCATTTAGCTTTCTTTTTTTAGCCACCCTAGTGGAGTGGCTCTAGCGATCGCAGTGAACTATTAGTTCGATTGCAATAGAATTTTGTTTGAGTTTTGTTTATGCTCCCCACCAGATGAAGCCTACTGACTTTGATGATCCCTTGACTTCGTCTCAGGTCAAAGTTTTCACTTATCCAGTGAAATATCTCAACATCTATACTGGATGGATTGGTACAAAATTTTGTACAGACATTCATGGTTCCCATGTGACGAATCCTACTGATTTTGAGGTTGCAATTTTTGGTTTTGAGTGAAATATCTTGACAACTATTGGATGGATTATTAGGAAATATTCAAGGTCCCTTATTCTTCAGACTTTGATGATCCCTTAACTTTTCATCTAGAGCCATCATCAAGTCAACATTTTTAATTTGACCAGCACTTCAATTTACGACCAAATAGCTGCAAAGCTAATGACATTCCCATCAGCCTCAGCTGTACCATGTGTTTAGTCCTAATTAGCCATGTTGAACATGGTAAATATTACCTGCTAAACATTAGCATGTTAGCATTGTCACTTTGGGCATGTTAGCATGCTGACATTAGCAGTTCGCAGTTTGACATTAGCAGCCTCAGAGTTGTAAGCATGGACGTAGACTCTTACTCTTGCTATGTATCAAATTGGACAGCACTTAAAGAGGTTTACCATTGTTTGGATCTGAAATTATTAAATGGCTGGTTTCCATAGAAGGAACTTCCATAGTTGTGGGAACACTGTCTACATACATCCCCAGATGCCTAACTCTTACCCATAGTAGTTATAAAACCAAATCCTAATCGTAAACAGTCCTTTAAGCAATGTGAAGAAAACTTCTCTAAAATCCTCTACATATTTGACGCATTGGAAGAAAGTACCAGCATGTTAGTGTTTTGGCTACTGTGTGTACCATCATTTATTTAAGTATTACCACTTTCTAATGAATGTGGATATTCATGTTGCAGTTATTGTACATGGGTGAGATTATGAGATTCTTTGTTTTTTCTGCTCAAACAAGCTGCTGGAGGAGGTGCAGTATGTGTCTCAGTTTGGTGGGAAAGCTGCCAAATAAGAGCTTGATTCCTGCTTGGGCCTCCAAAATCCTCTGTCTGTAAATGGTCTGATATCACAGCAGGCTACGGTACTGATGTCAAGACAGCACAGAGGTAAAGTCAAAGAGGAGGGTGGACAGGCCAACTTAGGTAGTACATGCTCAGTATATTTATTGACAAGGTTGCTTATTCTGGATAAAATTAAGGTAAATCCACCTGAACTCAATTGGAATGACTATTTGTTACTCTTAAAAAGCCAATGAAGGACTGCTACTGTAAAATAATGACGCATGCTTCCAATAATTTGCCCACGTTGTACATGAGCAAAAGTTCCATTTATTATACAGTTCTTCACAGCTCACCAGTTGCTGTTTTAGTAAATTCAGTTTGTTTCCTCCTCACATACCATAAATCAAACTGTTCCAAAGTAAAGTAAACAACAGACTGGGGCACAACACAACATGAGCAACAGTATGCGTATGTCACACACAAACCAGCAACACCTGAAGCTGATTACAGTGACCTTCTTTAAAACATTGCTATCAGTTATATCAAACTCTGCCTGGTGGTCGGAGGTGTGAACACAGATATAAACACCGATATACACATAAAACTGAAAATGGCTCCTACACTCACTTTCCTCATCTTTTGAAGCTGCCCTGTAAATCTGTGTCACATATGAATTTATCACCCAAGGGTTTCTGAAGACTGATTGTTTAGATAGATTATTATAAAGAATAAATTCTAGATTACCTGAAAACATTAGCCGAGTACATTTAAATGAAGGCCAATGTTAGAACCTAAGTATTGCAAATATATTATGAGGCTTGTAGTTTTTATTGTGGTTAAAAGAAAGTTGCCAGATGGCATATTTGATCAGTAAAATAGAATAAACGAAGTCTGGTTTTCTTCACAAATGTCCCTTTACATTCTTTGCTTCAACTTACCTTTTTTATTAAATTTAAAGCACCGGATAGAAATACAAGAACATGCATTCTTTTCATTTCATCGGTGTCACAGCTTCCCCTGCCAAAACACCAGAGCCTCTGCTGACCAGCAGCTGCTTGTTTTGACACTGCCAGACTGGTCTCTGTTCATTTGTCCCTCTTACTGTTTGCTGTCATTTTGACTGGAGAATAAAATAAGACATTCCTCCCTGGAAATTAGAAAGCAGGTTGTGTCTGATTAACACATCTCAACAGGGGACGGTTTGCTTGCTCAGAAATGATCATGCTTTTTATAAAATGGGTGTCACATGGATTCATCAGGAGGGAGATGACAGCTCAGGGGAGACTGGCAGCCGTTAAGAAATCAGACAAGCCAATTACCATCAATCAACAGGGCTGTTTGCAGCCTTCAGTCAAAGATACAAGGGGCTGAACAGGTTGCGAATGTGATCATTTACAGATAACGAGTACCTGTTTAACATGTAATCAGTTATGACACCTGTAGCATAAAAGAATATGTATTTAGAGTACATTACCAAACTCAGTATCAAACTCAAGAAACGTGGCAGCTCTGAAGAGATGAAACAGGGTAACAACCAAAGAAAAACAAATCAAACAAATCTGTTTGCTACTCTACAGCAGGGCCGTTTCCTGCAAACAATTAAAAATATTTACAGGTACACAAGGACAAAATAAAGGTTCAACCTCAGAAAATGCACAAACCTCAGAGGATACACATTTGGTCTCGAATACAGTGGCAACCACCACATCTGAATCTTGAGGCCAGTGCCAGAAGTGTGTTATGTTGCAGTTCATCGAATAGCCACTAGATGGTGGCTCCCAGAAAACGTACAAATCCAAAAGAGAAATTTCACATTCTCTCTTGAAAGACAGCCTGAATTGTTTTCACAAGAAGTTTAAGGAGCTAATCTCACTTTAATGTGTGTGTTTGTAGCCTGATCATTTTGAACAATAGTGTTTCATCAAAAAAGTGTGACGGTGACACAACGCTCATATTGGATGATTCTACACCTCATGCTTTACCTCCAATGCCAACGCTAAGTGCAAGCGCATAAAGTAGTACGCCCTTTATGTACAGAGGTAGTAAGGGTGTGGAGTTTATGTGGCGGCTGCAGTTACAATGGTTGAACAGACACAGTGAAGAAAACCAACAAATCAAACTAACCTTAAGATATTACAACATTGTTTGATTGACAGGTGATCTCTGGGTAGTGCCACATAAAAAGCATCACACCATTAAGCAGCAAAATACCAAAACAAAACAAAACACCAGAGGATGACAGCCACTTTAAACTGCATTATGTTTTGCAACTGTTACTCGCTTAATCAGCAATGCTTTCTTCAAAAGCTCTCAAACTCATAAGTAGTCGGCTCACTTTTAATTTACATTTCTAATTACAATATCTCCATAATTAATCCAATATGCAGTTTAATGAAGTTATGCAAATCAGAATAAATTATGGATAATTTCTTCAATGGTGATGGATTCTAGTGTACTCAGATAGTATCAACCGAATCCATTCTGCAGACAATCGTTTGCAGAAATGTACATTTACACATTAACAGAACATGATATGGAAAATATGGTGCAACTCGTGTTCTTTCAACAAAAACATAATCTGAAAGGGAAAATAAAGGGGAGACTCAGTTTGAATATTTTAGCTCAAATAAGGGGAACGTCAGTCATTGAGAAGGAACACGAGCCACATAAAGCCATCAGCTGTCGTTGGGGCCCTTTGAAGTGGAGGAGGAGGAACACACATCTTCGGTTAATGATAACACACACACACCAATTTTCCTTGAGGATGCCATGTTTATTTTCTACATTCTCGTCTTCTGTTGCTTTGTGTGTTGCTGATGCCAAATCAACGCGCTGAATACATTTTTTACTTGCAAACTTTCTCGCATTCTATTGTTTTCATGTTTCCATCACAGCTTTTCTGTTCTCCATTCACATCACACTCCATATTGCTTTGTACAGTATATACCCTGCATCTGGAACAGGGAAGGAAATCAATAAACATAATTCCATTTTATTCTATTATCAGTAGGTAGGTAGGTTATAGTAATAGTACAAAAAATTAGAACAATTACCACCCTAAATCAAATTTGGTTAGACTACTTTTTGTTGAAAAAATCAGATAATCATTTGCATCAAATCAGTACATCCATGATTTTGCTGATGTCTATTCCCTAAAAATTGTATTGAAAATAACTGAACCAGTAAACATGGTATCATTATTCCCTTAACATGTGTCTCTGTGACATGGTAGGACTCCAATTTGAGAGTATTATGCAAAGACAATTTTATGTAATAAGAAGTAATGTGTGATAGATGTGCTGTGTAGCTGCAGCACTAGGTGCTTTGTAACTGTCGTTGTATCAAGAATGAGTTAAATTGCCTTAATATGCCAGATTAATGATTTCTTTTACAATATAAAATGAAAACAATAAGATGAGGGAGTTCTATCAATTCATGACTATGACTGATGTTCACCATCTTGATATTTTGGTAGTCAAAGGAATGCTCATAATAATTTGTTTTTCCCAGTGCCCCTGGAGCCCACAGTGCATCTGGGTACAGCTCTAAGTGGTATAATATTGACATTAATGTTTTTAATATCATAGCACAACCACCTAATGCATTCTAGCGTAGACTCCACTTCCATCCCCACCTCCATGACCCTGAATAAGAAAGCGGATATATGAAATAAATGAACGTCATCATACATTATTTTTCTTGTAAATGCAGCCTGTGCACTGCAAGGACAAACTGTCTGAACCTCCTGTTTTATCTGTGACTTGCAGCAAAGCCACGGCTCTGCTGAAGCTTACTGACTGCCAAATTTACTTCACAGTTAGCGAGAGAAATGCCACCGATATCATTAAATAATGCACTCCACTCACCGAGTACAAATTAAAATGGTGGTCATATGTTCATCCGTGCTGCAGTTAGTTGGTGATAACTGTGTCGGGATGGAGGAGGGAAACATTACATTTTATTGCCCACTAATACAGAAATGTCTCATGGTAATGGGTTTTATAACTGCCCAGAAAACAGGAGCAAATTAAACTTTTTAAATTGTTCGTGCACTCTGAAGTGAAGTACCAAAAGCATAAATACTTCTTAAGTTAGGAGAGATGTTTGTTTGTTTGTGTCTGCTTGTTGAATAGTCACGGTTTTAAGGATTTTACATCCTCATGTGAAAAAATCATGTCAGAAACATGACGCCAACAGAATGATAATGTTTCTCTGTGTCTGCTGGATGTGTAAACTGTACAGGCAACACCTTAAGCATAACAACTGTGGCTTACAAGGCAATAAATATGTCAGAGCTATATCTCTGTTAACTTGCTTTGCAGTTTCTCGGCCCCCTAGTGACTAAAAGTTGATACGGAAGCTCTATGGGCCTCAGTATGCTTAAAATAAACTAGTTTTGTTGCCTGGCCATGGGGAGCAATTTGGGGTTGACCACTGGCAACAGTTTGGGGTTCAGTGTTTTGTCCAAGGAGGCTTCAAAATGTGGAGGAGCTGGGGATCAACCCACCAACCCTGTAATCAGTGGACGACCTACTCTACCTCCTGAGCCACAGCCAACCTTGTCTAAAGGCTTAAGTGGTTATACCTGTTCCAAATGGCCGTACTCACAGGCAGGGCAAAAAGCCTATCGTCAAAGAGAGGGGTGAAATGTGAGGAGTGAAATGAATCACACAAATTGGTACACAAACAGCGCACACATTTGGAGAGTCTCTACTTTAAGGCATTCATGGTGTGGCAAGTGAGAAAAGTAGTTCTGTGAAGAATGAAAAAAGAGCTGGAGAGGGAAGTAAATTTACAGAAATTGTCGTATTCATCTGCCTCCAATTCTGCCACTGTAAGGGCAGTTGCAATACAAGCTGTGTCCCGGCATGTGTAGACAGCTAGATTGATTGAAATAGGAGCACATCCGTTCTGTGAGATGTGCGTGAGATGGAAGACTGAAAAACACAACTGAAACGCCTCCTGCGTAGACACGCGGTTAGCATAATGAGATTGGCAGCCATGTGCAGGGTCATCACAGCATCACAGATGTCAAGCAGAAACACCTAAATCACTGTTAAATATGACATTGCCTTGTAGTAGGGGGGTGGAGTGTCCTGGGGTACACTGTAGAGTTTTCACAGATTTTTTGGGGGTCAAGTGGACAGAACTACTGAATTTCCTCTGGAAAAGTGAACTTCTTTTTCAATGAACATGTAATTTATCAACACAAAAAAGTGGATTCAGTATTATGTTACTTTTTAAATAAGAATTGATTTGCTCAGGTGTCTGTATCACAAAGTGAGATTGCCCAGATAACGCAGGTTTACCAGTAAAACAAAGTGTTTTGACTGGGGTAGATCACTGTGGTCATGGTATGGCCAAGTCCAGTTCAGAGGGTTGGATCAAAATGTTTGAACAGCCCACATACTCAACAATCAACAGACCGAAAAATGGAGTCATCATCGCCTAACAGGAGCCTGACACAGACAAAAGTTCATTTAAAAGCAATAAAGAGCAACAGAATGACTTTGCTTTCCATGATAATAACCAGAGACATACTATAAGACACATTAATAGCGGAACCATTAGCTCACTCTGGTTTTAAAACAGGGCTTCTAACAAAGGCCAGGAAGTTATTGACCAAAAAACCTATCAATAATGAATGACATTTCCAGTTGCATATTAATTGTGGTGAAAACTTCTATTCAGGACAGGATTCTCAACAGCGATGGGTTCAATCTAGCCCATTTTAAACATCATATTGCATCACAGCAGCTCAGGTAACATAAGGTGACTTTGTGAACAAAAATCCTGAATGAGATGATGGTTGTAAATAAAAAATATACCCACTATAGCTATTTACAAATATCACTCTGAAAAGTAGCTCCCAGTAAATCCAAGCAGCATTTCAATCAGATAGAACTTACCTACACTTATTTATGATCTACTAACCCTACTTGTATAATTTTATTATTGCATTATTTTCTGTTGTTCTTGCCTCTCACCCTTTAATTCATATGCCTTTGCAATGACCTATTTTCCTCACAATGATTGATACTCTCACCTCATATTGAACAACACACGGTCGGCAACAAACCCAAGATGCACTGAGGACGCATTGAGATCCGATCACTCAGACCACATACGGAGGTGGTCTGGGCTGCATCAGATCACATTCTTTTAGCAGTGTGTATCTGGTGTATGTGTCCTGGGCCACGTTGAAGCACTGCCTACTCAACTGACGTCTTCCTCGTAAGCAGAAGCACGTACGCCATACAACGACGTCATAAACAACAACAACAACAAAAACAACTGGCAATTCCCGTGAATGGAGTACACACGATTTCCATTTGGGCCGAAGAGTCAGTACAACAGAAACTGGGTGATTTACATTACAACCGGGCGATTTGTGAGGACATTTTGAAAAAGATGGAGGGGAATGGTTACAGTCCATAATGGCAGCAATGCCGATGTAAAATCAAACACCTCAAGAATGTTTTCAGAAAAGCCAAGGACTCAAAGAAGTCCAGTAGGGACCGGATAAGCTGTCCATTTTATAAGGAACTGGACTGGGTGCTCGGAGACCGACCGTCATTCTGTCCCAGCGAAGGTGACGAGCTTGAATTTCCCTTCAACTACTAATGTTAATATAAATGACCATGTAATTTTTTCAGTTACTTTAAAAGTAAAGTAAAGTCTAACTTCTTACCTTGTTAACCGAATATCGTTTTAACCATTTCCTTTAGCTTTGTCTTTACTTGAGTCGGAAAAAGTTCGGTAACACTACTTCACAATGTGTTCACAATGGAGCTAATGCTAGTTCTCCCAGTAATTCTGTTGCTTTGAGAACGTAATGTTTTCCGTGTTGTCCTTGCTTCAATCAAACTGGGTGCCTTTTCATGAAACTTGCCGACTGATGGTATTTTTTGTTCGTGTTAATGCCCATGCTGGTTCGGCAATAGCTGCGTAATTTCAATAAAATACGTCAAAATTGATCTCATGTCTCCTGTGTGTCATTTCACTCATACAGTAGCATCGGTCGGTCTGGTTAGGTTATCCTGATACGTTAAATGTAATTAAATTAATGTAATGTAATGTAAAGTCACGGAAATTGTGTATGCGTTTATTTGCATACAGAGCGGGGAAGTGAGATCCAATCACAATTGATCGCTCGAGACGCATGTGGAGACACATGTTTAATGCCGGGTCTGAACGGACGTACTTAGAGCTGTCGACTTCTGATCGGATCATCCAAGATGTATGTTAATGCCAGGTCTGAACAGGGCCTTTGATACTCCATGACTTCACAGTGTGAGTGTGTGTTGTAGGTCGTCAGTGAGATCCAAGAGGAGAAAGATGAAGTTGAAGACAAACAAAAGTGAGACTGATCGGTAATTGTGTATATCTCTGTCAGACACATGTCTACCTCAAAACCCTTTTTCTGTATGAATGCGTTTGAGTTCAGGGGCCAACATGTCTTTCTTATCTCTCCTTTCCAACTCCAGTTTTCTGTACTTATTCAAGTGCCTCTTGGCTGAGCCGGCATCTTTGTCACCTCCATGGAGGCCAGCCGACTCCTGCCTCTTCACTTGCTGCCTCCTCACCTCCCTACCCGCACCTCTTGCTGGGTTTAAGAGTTTAAAAAACACTTCAGTGACTCTCACTTACTCTCCCCCAGAGCAGGCGAGGAGATTGTCTGTAGATCTTTCAGGCGGACACAAATCGGGCAAACTGCAGTGAGGCAAAATAAGAGAATTATCTCTTGCTGGTATTTGTGCTAGGTGGATTGCGAGGAGGTGAGCAGGAGATTGCAGTGTGTGTGATCTGTGGTGGACTGTGTGTGAGGTGCTTGTATTTTCAACTTTCATTCATTCAAAGACTCTTTGGTCTTTTCTTGACATTCATACAGTTATACATTATAGATGTGTCCAATTTTGGGGTTCACCTCCTTTGACGCCTGCTTTTCAACACCAAATACATCTCAACCTGTTGACAAGAATGTCCCATTTCAAAGGCTTCTCCATATAAAACTGCCCCAATTCATACCAGTCAAAAATGACTCACCACTTTGCCTTGATGTGAGTAGAACACAATGACAGAAAGCAAATTCACAAACATACCAAAGGCTGACAAAGCTCGTACCATTTGCAACTTTTTATCCAACATTGTCAATTCTCTCAATCTCAGGCATGAAGAGGTGTTTCCTCTGTAGAAATCTGTTCATGTGGTCTGTCAGCTCTTTTAACAAAAATCATGAGTTGAAGCAAAGCATTTGATCAGTTTGCCTAGTACTGCACTCAGTACTACAGTAAAAAAGGCAGCACCTTTGTAAGGTGCACCTTTTGATAGAGGTGACCCTTGAAATGGGATCCAGCCTTTCACAGCTCTGATCTTCCCAGTACAGGCACAATCGTTAATTGATGTCCACAGGGCAGTTTCAAGGGAGGAAATGTGGTTACTCAATTTCATTTTCTGAACTGGTGCAAGGATTCAATCAGTATTTATTTATTTTCTAGCTTTATTAAAAGCATTTTGCTCAAGGTGGTAAATTTGAGAGGGGGAAGTTCTACTCATTTATTTCAGATTTAGCTACTTTCCAGTCAAAAGTGTTTTTTTTACTCCTCAGGCCTCTCTGTGGCTGTCTGCCAGAGCTGTTTTGAAGTTAATCCAAGTTAGGTCTCAAGTCAGTTGAGACAAGTCCTAGTCATGTCTCAAGTCTTGTCAAAGCAAGTCTCAAGTCCTTGAGGGCTAGTCCATGTCAAGCCATACATGTAATTGTCCTGGTGTAACTTTTTGCCTACCTGGGTGTGCATGCATCACTGTGTGTGTGTGTGTGTGTGTGTGTGTGTGTGTGTGTGTGTGTGTGTGTAGTAATCCCCAGTGGTGATGCAGACCATTGAGCTCTATTCAATAGTGGCTGAGTCCAGTTCATTTCTCCAGCTGTCTATTTGCAGGGCAGTCAATGAGGTGCACTCCCAACCGTCTCAGTGTCCCAAACACCTAACCCTGCCATCCATCTACCTGACACACACTCCTGTCTTTTTTTAAAACCTTTATTTATCCAGGGAGAGTTTGCTGAGCCTGCACGGTGCTTTTTAGCTACATCCTGTTACACACCCATACAGGTCAGGTATTCCCCATCTCCGAACAATCTCAGATTTCGACTGCTTGACTCTGAGCTGGGTCAGTAGTGGTGTGGAGAAGTTTAAGGGCATGTAAATACCATATTACAACATACTAATTTTGTCCTGACTGCTTCAGCAAGTGTCAACTGAGCCTTTTGACAGCATATAATGTAAGGATGCAAGAAAAGCACAGGCAGCACGCTGGGTTGCACTGTCACTTCACAGCAAGTAGGTTCTGGGTTCGAACCTGCCAGCCGACTGGGGCCTTTTTGTGTTCCCCTCATGCCTGCGTGGGGTTTCTCTTGGTGTTGATTGACTGGTGGCCTGTCCAGGGTGTACCTTGCCCAATGCCAGTGACCCTCTAAAGGATAAGCGGGTATAGCTAATGGATGGATGGGTTAGAAAAGCAAAGGTGTACTGTTGCATTTAGAGTTGGAAGCAATAGAAGGGCTGCTGGTAATTATGCCATTTTTGCTTTTGGGGCCCATTGGGAATCATGAATAATATTCATAATTTGCTGTAACAATTGTTTTGGGGGAAATGGGACATACAATACAATCAGTCCTCATGCCCAAATCATATTTATAACCAGCTCAGCAATAGTAATGTGTGTTCCTTGATTTTTACACTGAGCATTCGGACACTCAAGTAAAATGGCAGTAAGTAAATGTAATGCACTAGGTAGCAAACAGGGAGGGATTTTGGACACAGCTTTAGCTTTCCAGTTGGAGTTTAAATGCTAATTCCTGGTTGTAAAGTGCAGGTGATGTATAACAGCAAAATGATCCAAAACAACAGACCTGAAATAAGCACTACCTTGTGAAGCTTTTTGTTGAGACTGTGCCACAGAGTTGTTGATTTAACTCTACAGTAATTTTAGAGGCTGTAGATGTTGGTTGTATTGAATTGCATGCTATTGTGCAGGTGCTACTATTTGTGTCTGACTCCTGTATACAATAATTCCATCAGCACTAGAAAGCAAAGTGTGTATGTACTAAATATAAGTCACTTGTTCCCAGAGCCTCAGATAGATTTTTCCACATGTCCGTGCCTGTATAGGGTGCAGACACATGAGGTAATCCTCACTGATGGAAAAACAGTCACAGCCACAAAGCCCCCTGTCTGCCCACTGAGCGTGTGATGAGATAGTGACGAGATTGCCAGGGATATTTGGAGAATTTTCCTCCACTTTGACAAAGGAAGGACACCAAGGAGTGCATACAGAGAAATAAAGGTGACAGGTGGCTCTTGCTACAGTCTGGCACTACTGAAAAATGACTTATTTTGCACTACAGTTCTCCCATATGTGAGAGTGGAGGTGAGGCTGTGATGGTTCATTTACCACATGTGATATCTCAGGTGTTATCTCCAACAGCGCTGCTCTGCAGAGGTCACTTGGAGGGATGGTGCATTTTGGCACTGTTTTGCAAAATTGGAGAAATTACACTTCTTGGCTGTTTCTGCTTATTTCTTAGCCACGTTAGCGATGTGTCCTTATGTGGAAGGCAACCTCGCTCTGTCGGTAGGTCGACCACTCTGGTCCAAACTGAAATATCTCAACAACTACTCCATGCCATGGAGTTTTGTTTTGTACAAACATTCATGGTCAATCATACTGACTTTGGTGATTTTTTTCCCTCTGAAACACATCAAACTTGAAGGATTGGCACAAAATGTTATACAGACATGCATGGTTTCCAGATGAGTTGTGATGAATAATAACTTTGGTGACATTTTCTTTAGTGCCAACAGCAGTTTGACACTTCTGGTTCAGAGTGAAATGCGTCAACAGCTATTGGATGGTTTGCAATCATTCATTTGGTTCACATATTAATGTTCCTCACAGGATGAACACCACCAACTTCAGGGGTCCTTTGACTTTTCCTCTAACGCCAACATGAGGTTGATATTTTGTTTTTTAGGGAAATATCTAACTATTGGATGGATTGCCATAAAATGTGATACAAACATTGAAATCCCTAGCAGACTTTGATCCTCTGACTTTTCATCTAGTATCATCAATACAATAAATATTATCTGCTAATCATGAGCATGTATTGTCACTGTGGGCATGATACAGTAGTATGCTAATGTTAACATTTAACTCAAAGCACCTCTGTGCCTAAGTACAGCCTCACAGAGCTGTGTGAATGGCTTGTTGCTCATCACCACCCAAAGTATTCCCATTCCAACCCAATACACCATCAGACAGAGCATTAAACTAAAACATCAGATATTTACATCAAGCTTACACATCCCTATTCTGGTCTAAGCATCACAGTCACAAATATCACATACAAGGACAAACGTAATAAAGGATGATTAGGGAACAAAGATTAATGAGATCACTGTCATCTCATAATCCTTCTGTCTCATTTCCCAGAGCTCCAGCTCTTAGATATACTTAACAGAAAGCATATTTACAAGGATAAAACTAACACATGGGCAAGTATAATATGGATAAATACAATACATAAAAAATGAAAAGACAAGGAGAAACAAGCACCAGAAAAAGGAGAGGTGGAGGGAGGGTTGTTATTTAGTTAGAAGGGTATGGATTTGTATTAACTGGAGGGAAGATTTTTTTAGCTAACCCAGACATGATACTACTGACCCCACTGGTCCGATTTTGTCTTTGCTTGGAGGTAAGAAGCATTGTCCTACGGTCGCTTGCTTTTAAAAACACTCTACATTACACATTTCGGCCTCATTAACAGCCTTGAGAGGTCATAATGACTTCAACCAGCAACCTGATTTGAATAAAGCTTGGAGAGATGATGGATCTTGTTGCTCTTTGGCCCAAGGGGTTACTGCATAATTTGTGTGGGATGAGATGTTTACATATTGAGATGCTGTCACATTTTAGCTTTTAGCTCACCCAGCCTTCCTCAGCACATATGGCCTGAGGCAAATCTATCTATCTATCATCTATCTATCTATCTATCTATCTAAATATTCATTTTCGCAAGTAGCAAATGCTGTTAACTTTTTGTGGAGGGATAAGGGAAATGAAAATCATTGTATATCAAGCTGTTAGATTTTAATAAGTCAACCTGAACCTGAAGAAAACTAGCCTGACCGTGGATGAATTTTCAGAACGTATGTGTACAGAGACAGCATGAGGAGGAGAGAGGAGGATTCACACTCCCAAGGTGCTTCATTCAGCCTTTATCATTGGGTCAAAGGTCAACTTAACACCTCTCCAGTGCTGAACTTTGGCGTGATGTGGCCATTCAGAGCAATTTCTCCTCCATGGTTCACTAACGCAAGCATCCATTGTGCTCACAGGGCAAAGGGCACAAGTGTGGGGAGCTTGAAGACTTTCAAATGCATTAGACACCAGATATAGAACCGTCTGTATCAGCATTGTCTGAGCTGTCGATAAAAGTAAGAGATCCAAACCCACAGGACAACCCACAGATCGAACCAAGGATGGTTATGGATAAGGATGTAAAGTGTCTTGCTTTATTAAACTCTGTACACCAAGTGCATCCCTAGATAGGAAACGGAAGTAAATGTGGAAACCCAGAGGGAGTTAAGAGATTGCCCTTGGATATTCAAACATGCACATACAGACATACAAAGCCAGACAAAATAGAAATGAAATAGAAAAAGAAAAAGAGACACCATCCCCTTATATTCTATCAAAATGCTGTTTATCTAACTGTAGCTTTGCACTGTGCCCAAATTTATTTTCCCCAAAAATGTTGTTCCTCGGGCAGTGCATCTTTGCCTCAATTTCATGGCAGAGAGGAACATAATGAAATAATTTTTATTTGTGCGGATTGTTTTTCTACTGCTGTTTCTTTCAAATTGTGAAACAACCGTTTAAAATCATTTCACAGGATTACAAAGAATGAAAGCGACCCACCTAGTTGCCTTGTAATGAACAGAGATCAGGCTCATTTGTGATCTTATTATTGCAAATTACAAGCGTGCATTGATTCAGCAAAGGAGATAAACATTTTGGGACAAGACTATGCTATGTATACACTCATTATACTGTATGGTGATTTCGATAAAAGTGTTCACCAAAGAACATACATTCAACTTGTCTTCTACAAAACACACTTAAATAATGCTAATTTGCTTTGCCAGTTAAATTTTGGAGGAAACATAATTGCTACCTGAAATACATTCGCTGTCAATATTTTTTCGGTCTGTGAAGTGTGACGTTCCTCTACCACACAGACGTTATAGGGAGGAGGTCTGAGTGGATGGTTGGCTGTACAAAGCACAAGACTTTGTCTGTGTTCAAAATCCCTTCCTAATTCACTTCTCCCTATACAAAAGACAGTCAGTAGTTTACTCAGTAAAGCAATAAGTTGAGATTTTGGACACTTATGAATCTTTGTCATTTTGTGTCATTACTGACAGGTGTAGAGTAGCACAATGGTAATTTTTGCATCTAAAAAATATAGTGCACTGTATAACAGATATGGAGTGACTTCATGTACAACCTTTGTCTCATGCCCTCGCTCTGCATGTAGGTGCACAGCTATGCAGCGAGCTGAACACACTTCAAATAAAGGTTGGAGACAAGGAGTTGGCCTTTGAAGTTTTTACTGGAAGCGATGGTGAAACTGTGAAAAACAATAGGGTATTACAATATTACAAGTAAGGAAACTGGATTCACAAAAGTATAGACTAACTAGTCACATTCTCTTTCATGCTATGAAACAAAGTATTATCAATGACAGATTGACATTTAGACCCCATAGTAAGTATAACGCGGTAATTAACCTATTTAACATTTACATATAATTCACGTGAGTCAAGGTAAAAAGATTAAACTACACAACAGTTGGCCCAAAAGTAAATTGACAGTTACTTAGAATGTTGTATAAGCAACACATTAGCCTCAAACAGCTTCTATAACGATGGGCAGTGAACTGATTGCAGAAAAAACTAAATTAATCACATAAACAATCACAAAACAGCTGTAATAAAAGAGTACCTACAATGCTCTAACCAGGATATTTGGGGAATAGATAAATGAATGTAACACTGTCAGTTAAACTGCAACCTCTAAGGAACTGCGTCAGTAGTGTTTGCTACTAGAAACAGAATGTTCAGCTGTTGTTGTCTGAATTCTTTGACACCAGAGACCAGGGAAAGTTTGTGCTCATCATTGACTTTTTTAGTAGATAACGAAGACCATGTTTTTTTTTTCCTGACCATTAGCAAGTGCTTTCAGTTGCCTAAACACAACCTTTTAAACATGGATCGTGCTTTACAGTAGTTGCCTGTAGTGGATACTGTAAGGAAAACAAATGAAATACACTGATAGTGAATTTTTGCAGAAGAATTCAGTATGACCATTTTGTGTTGGCAGTTTGCTGTTATAACTGATATATAAGTGTTTTCTTGTTATGTTGATAAAAATGGAATCTGGGCTGCATTGCATGTATTTGCTAACTCTAATTAGATGTATATGAACCAAATTTTAGGAGGCAAGTTGTTGTATTACATATTATGCTTATATATTATTGCAGTCATTGTGTGTTTCACATAACACAATGCAACTTGCAGTATACCGCCCGCGCAATTTCCCAAAATCAGCCACAGAAAAGTCACAAAATATAATGTTTTTGATGTTTGTTCTGTATTATTATTATTACTATTTTTGCATTTTTCAACATTCTTTTATAAATGTCCTGTCATTGTATGTTTAAAGAATCAAATACCTCCAAGGAAAATGACGTGTACTTTTCTTATTTCTATGGATCACTGGTCAAGAAGACGTAACATGGCCTCAAGATATTTCCAGCAACTAGTATGAAGCAGAAAAAGTCTGAAAAGCTCCAACAAAATAAAACAGCATGTAGGCCTACATGTTGCAATTAAGTGCAGGTCTTGAATCTGTTTTTCTCTTCTTTTCCTCAATGCAACATTTTCAAGCCACATCTATGTGGTTTTGAAAAGCATTCTCGGAAAGAAATCACTACATTATAACACTCCGCTGAACATGCACTGACAATCACAGATGGATGACCGATAACACTATAAATATCTGTAGGTGGTGTTTGATGTCAAAACAAAGCACGCGTCTTAAATTTAGGTCTTATTTTAATCAAATCAATCCGTCTACAAGTATTTTCTGTTCAGTATCGTCTGTTTACATCAAAATGTTGTTACATTTTGATCTTTCATGTTGATTTCTTGTTGTTTTAGTGCAATTAAAATAAATAAATCAAATTTGCAAAATTCTGATTACGTATCTTGTGGGATGTCTTGCAGGCCCTTTAATTTTCCTACTACTTTGTACATAAGATAAGTAAAAAGGTAACTAATTACGTTAACCAAAACTCTCTCAACACTGTTCATTTGTAAGAATGTTTCATAAGCCAGCTCACAGTGACCGTATGAGCCCGAGTGCTCTCCTCCACTCTGCATTCATTTATCAGCAGCAGCCAGGAAGTGCTGGGAAATTGCCCCCATCACTTGACAAATGTAGAGGCCATGAAACTCCTCTCCAGCCTTATTGCTCACCTAAAACAAACAAATGTTAGGCAATTACACTACAATTAGCCCATATATCATGACAGATGGGTCCAAATAAAAGCCATATTTAAACTGTAACAGGTAGTGAAACTGACACATTGAATGCTGCAGGTGCTGTACAAAAAAGTAGTGTAGTCTACTGTTTGTTTTATGTTTTGCACTGTCCACTTGTAATTTTTAGGGGATGTTGGATAGCCTTTTTGCCACAACCAGCAAATGAGTTCATGGAAAACATCTGCCTTCATTAACCTTCTGATTGCCCATTACTCACTGTCTAGTAAGCACCTAGATTTCCATGGTCTTTACCTTGTGCTGTTGATGGTCTTATGGCTGAAACATTTACTTTTATGTCACTTTATTAACCTTTTTATCACCATCTAAATTAACATTTCCAAGTGAAGAGCATCTTTGTTATGTTAAAATTAAACATGATTGCATTTAGGAGATCCTGTTATCTTTGTACCAAGCTAGCTGTTGTCTGTGTTCCTCACCAGTTTCCACCAAGACAAATTCTTGCTGCACTTCGTGAAGACCAATTTCTGACTCTGATTCTGAAAAAGAATAATATCCCAGAGTGTGTGACCACTTTCTCTGTCTGGTCTGAATGAAAGTGCTTCCCAGTTACAAGCCAATCAAGGCTTATTTGAAAAAGTCACGTACTGTAGACTCACATACCTCACTTATTGGACAGAGTTTTGGTAACCCTTAATTATGCAAGGCTGGAGTTATATAACCAAATAAACTGAGGGCAAATGTACAACTGGATTGATGACTAAACCAGTTAAGAGCAAATGAAGAAACAGAAAAGAAATTTCTAGATAGAAATAGATCACAAGAACACCAGAGAAGGGAAACTACAGCAAAGAGAACAGGGCAAGTCCTCATAATTCAGATAAAAAAAAAAACTGAGGAGGAACCTTTGCAGAGTTACAGGGTCAGTTCACTCAAATTGCTATCGACAGGAACAAACTAACCTTGCAAACAGGGAAAACTGTCCACAGTGAGGTCTGTGAATTATCCTGAATAAGTGCAACACTATCTAGAAGGAGACTTTACCGTTGTATTGGGGTTGCAGCAATGGCCGGACTTACCTATAGGGGGCCCGGGACAGAAATTAGCTGTTGTCCTAACTCCACATCTACCAATCCACCCTGTTGCTATCCCATTAAGTACAATAAGTACAACCAGCAATCCTATATATTACCTAATTTGTGTTTATGGTAGTTGTGATTAACCACAACTTTAGCACAAAACCCAAACTAAAATATTAAAGCTCTTCAAATTAGAGTTTAAATTCACAGGGTCCCTTTGCAAGACACAAATCTAACCAAAAAAAAATATAACAAATGTGCAATTACTCAAATTACCAAAACCAACTTACATGCAGTGAATCTAGGGCTTTAAAGGCCCCTCGGGATCTGGTGTCCCGGGGCAGTTTCCCTCTTCGCCTGGTTGGTAATCCAGCCTAGGTTTGTAGCGGAAATCTCAGAGATGGAGATCTCAAAACCTGGGCGAATAAGCCAAACATATCTGCATGGCTACCAGTAGAGTTACTTGAAGAAAATGTCTTTTTTTTTAAACTGTGTGTGATTTAGATGAGCTGATTCTTTAAATTAAGTTCTCTATTAACGCAGTCCCAGTTCAAATTACCCCAGTCCCACAGTGGTGGAAATTCACTCACTGTGAATAATGAGTTCCATGTGATTACATATGTGATGGTGTTCAGTCTAGCCTTGCTGCTACATGGCTGCTTCAAGATGAGAACCAAGAGAACTGAGGAAGATGCAGAGCCTGTGTTGGCGGGGCGAGGTGCTCCATCACTGGGTGAAGATATAAGAGATATGGGGGTGGTGGTCTGGGTGGTCAGAAACTACTGACTTCTCTCTCTCTCTCTGCCTGTGTGTGGACAGTGGAACCTAGGGAAACACACACACGCCCCAAAACACTCGTGCACAAATTACACAGGAGCAAATCAATACCTCTCATGCTGACCGACAATGACGTCAGCTGCACAGTTGGATCTCCCCCTTTTCTCACCGTGCCTGTCTTTGCGCGCGCGTGTTTGTGTGTGTGAGAGAGAGACAGAGAGAGAGAGAAAGAGAGAGCCTGCCTCCCTGCCCCTTCGCACGGGCGCGCACATTTGAGGCGCGTTGCTACGTGCCCAGATTGGAAAGCAGCTGCGCGCCGCTGCATGGGGAGGCAATAAGTTGCACAAGTGATGGAGGGAGATAGAGGCCGGTGAGTGGCTTCCCAGTTTTCCCCGGAACTTCACACACTGTGTGATACTAAACATTATGTAATTACCACCTCTGGAGACATGAGTGGGCTGCAGCGGCACCCTCCCATAATTCTTAATATATACAGATTACAGCCAATAATATGCACTGCTTTCATCTATAAGTGGGTTAGATTGAGCCAGAAACAGAGCTATAATATTGCTATATAACATTTTGGAAGATTGTTGTCACAGTAAAAAGTAAAAACTAAGCACATATATAATATATACACGACAGAAATAGCCTATTATGGTGATGTGGATAGAGATAAAAATAGCACAATTAACACAAGGTCGCCAGAAACTCTCTACTGTGAATCACAGATGCGTGAAGTCCCGGTGGGAATATTACTGTGATATTTAAATCGGGCTTGCTTTGGCATTTCAAAGATGCACACCCGACATTTTTGAAATACTGAACACTGATGGAAAAAAAAAAGAAAAGACTTTTTTATTTTTCCTTTCAGTGTATCCTGCAGGTTTGTGTCACTCATATGAAATCGGGAGCGGCTGTTGCCCCGATTCAACATCATCCCTCTGTCGGACTGAGCCACCCCCCTCTCCCTCTCTCTGCCTCTCTCTCTCTTTCATCAGCCCGCCTCTGTCTCTCATCCCTCCTCTTGCGTATCCCCTCTCTCTCTCTCTCTCTCTCTCTCTCTTCCTCTGATGGAACGCACGGATCTCCGCCGCTGTCCAGGGATAATACTCTCGCTTTCTCCGTCTGTGCCGCTGCAGAACGGACCGTAAAGCTGCATGCTGCCTCTTCCTCCCTGCCAGACCGAGACCCCGATCAAGGTAAGACATGTCTGACCTCGCCGTGCTGTGTGTCCAAGCTGGGCTCAGTTGTCAACGTTGTGAGGGGCTTCTGCACTTGTGGGTTCCCTGGGATGCGTGGTGGGCGCACTAGAGACACATGCATGCTGCCACGCTGAGAGGTTGTGGTCGCTCGGGGATCTGGTGTAGCCTCAAATGTGCTTATTTGGCCAGCATGCACCTGCTCCTCTCCTAATGTGCGCGTGTGGCTTGCTCGGATGGTCTGTCCCGGATCGTTGTTGGGGAGGGTCCACTCCTTAGACACTTGAGACAGAGCAGCAGAGGCTGAGCAGAGGAGAGAAGAAGAAAGATGATGAGAAGAAAATACTGAGAAAAGAGAGACGAGAAAGGGTGCAGAGATTTGAGCAAATTGTTGCCGGGGCGACCTATTGACTAGTAGTGCCGTCCATCCTCAATAGATGGCCAAAGGGCAGCTTTGTCATTATCGCCTCACAACGTGTGTTTTTTTTATATTAAGGTGGGCAGGACAGCTGCTGGGATGATCAGGCGGACCCTCTGGTCTGTAGCGGCTGCCTGGGGATCAGGAGATCCCGGGCTGATGCGCTCGGAGCGGGAAGGTGGTGCTGGAGTTGCTCGGTGCCAAACACGGAGGAGGCAGCTGCTGCTGCTGCTTGTGTGTGCGCAGCGGCGCTCTCCGTATGGGTGTGTGCGTGTGAGTGTGTGTAGTCACTGCCATCATCACCGAGTCCGTGTGTGTGTGTGTTTGCTGAGAGAGACAGGCAGAGATGGGGGAGATAGTGTGCAGCCGCGATCGCTCTAAAAAGATGCGTGCGTATGTTGCGCGCGCGCGCGCGAGCACACAAAAGTGCCTGTGCTCGAGTTATCAATTTCCATATCAAAGTGGTTGTTTCGATAGATTTTGCATCAGTAAGGACGGAGGAAAGGGAGGGAGGCTATTTGGTCTCTTTCAGTCCTGCAACACAAACATTCAGCAGCAGTGTGCGCGTTTGGAGACGGTGAGAGAATAGAAGAGAGAGAGAGATGAGAGACACGGAGAGGGAGATGGAGAAAGCAAAGGGGGAGAGGGAGGTGAGAGGGGAAGTGAGAGAGATGAGAGAGGGAGATGGCGTCCTATACTGGCGCTTTCTGGCAGTCGTTTGATTTATCGCCTCTCCAATGCGCACTGACGCACAAAGCTGCGAGTCCCCCGCTCTTACTCGCTGTCATCTCAGGATTATCTCGGACTAACGGTCGTCGACCCATCTGGCCACCGGGAACACACCCTCACCCAAACAGAAGACCCCGTTACAACACTCCTCCTCCCCACCTCCTCCCCCTCTTATTACCCGGCGGCCCCACAGACCAAACACACGTTTAGACATGACAGATGATTGCCGCCGTGAAAGCAATCATGACTGATACAATGTGACAAGCGAGCCGATGGACATCCAGCGGTGATATGTTTTGATTCCACTGAGATTTCGTCTCTGCCTCCCAGTCGCTCCGCAAGTTGGATAAATTCGTTTATGCATCTCATTGTGGTGGTGGTGCGTGCGTGACTCATTTGGCCGTGCAGTGCCGTGCCGGGATAGTGGAGGCCGGAGCACCGCTGCAGGCTGCTGGAGGGAGCGCCAAGTTTTACTGGGCTCACAGGAGATATTAGGAGAGGACAGAGTGAAAAAACACACTTGGCGCACATCATCATCTTTTTTAACAACACTGATCCCTACTTTTTTTTTTATCATCATCATCATTATTACCACTTCTGTTTTGTTCACCTTCCTCATCATCACCCTATTATCATTCCCATTAACATAAACACCACCATCATTACCATCTTTATCATTTCTAATGTTATCATCATTCATCCTTATCATCATCGTCACTATTATTGCTTCTGTTTTTATCACCTTTCTCACACTCGTCCTTCTCATTGTTATCCCTGTTATCATGGACACCACCAACCCCACAATCTTCATCACCATCATCATCAGCATCACTATCAATATCAAAATATCAAGATATAATTTACCACCGTCACACTGTTTTCTGTACCGGTCATCATCATCATCATCGCGGCTGCTTTCATTACTGCCATTCTCCTCATCTTCCTCCTTCTCATCATCATCATCATCATCATCATCATCATAATCACCTCCATCATCATCCCTCTCAATTTAATCCCTGTTATCATCGCCATTAACAGCATCACCACCTTTTTCTTCATCATTTCTGTCATCATCATTGTAAACATCATCATGATCAACATTTTATCAATATCAAACAACTCAACCCCTTTATTTATGACCCCTACCATTATCATCATCATCATCATCATCATTACTCACACTACTACTACTACTACTACTACTACGACATGTTTTTATCGACTTTCTCCTCTTCCTCGTCATTATCATCTTCATGATCCATGTTGTCATTGTGATTAACGAGGGCTGCGACAATTATTTTCATGATCGATTATTCTGCCGATTATTTTCTTGATAAACTGCTTAATAGTTCGATCTATATAATATCATAAAACAGTTTAAAATGGCCATCACAATTTTGTAGAGCCCAGGGTGATTAAGGTGGTCATTAAAAGTCTTGTTTTCCTCTATAATATTAAGAAGCAAATGTTCACATATGAGAAGCTTAAATGAGGATTTTTTGGGGGGGATTTTTTTGCTTTAAAAAATCAATTAAAAGATGAATCAATTATCAAAATAGTTGTCGATTACTTTTCTGTTGATTGACTAAGCGTTCAATCAATTAATCGCTGCAGCTCTACGATCATTTACTTCGTCATGGTCATCATCATTATCATCATTATTATTATCATCATCTACTCTCACTATCAACATCACCACTCAATCACTACCTTAATCATCATTATCATCATTAAGGAGTGTTTAGACCAAATGCAAGGCAAACAGTAGAGCCAGCGTGATTTATAAAGTCAGTGGAACTACGTGAGTGGAGGTGAAAATTTTCTTTGTGTTTAGCGTGAACATACCACTACAGCTGCCTTCATCATCATCAACATCATCATCATATTTTTGGACTAAACTACATCATAAAAAGATAAAAAGTAGATTCAAACTTGTGCATATTTCATGTTCTTTCAAAGTACACCTCCTGTCTTCTCCTCGCCTATAGCCGGCTTTGAAACATGACAAACTATCAGCAAGCAGAGGTCCATTAATGCCCACAGGCCTGAGATCTCATTCATAAATCTTCTGCGGGGGCAACAGGTGAACAGGCATTTGGCTGGAGTCAGACACATGTGTAGATGCTCACACACAGAGACACACCCACACAGACACCAGCAAAAATGCAGCTGTATTCAACTCTGGTGTGTTTAGGTTTGTTTCCATGGTTTTCAGCCTGCACTATGTGTGTGTGTTCCGATGGTATGTGTCCTTTGTCTCTATATGAAATAGAATAAAAACATAATGTTTGACACAGTCTGTTAACATGATTGCATCCAGATTACAGATCATTTATTTAGAGAAATAGTGACTGAAATAAGCCCCAACAAAAAGATATAAATCAACATGAAAACAAATTCTTTGCATGTATAAAATGTCCATTTTCAAGCGAGGGTCTACATTATGTGTGTGTGTGTGTGTGTTGCTCCAATAATTTTGTGTCATAACTGTGAAGCTACGATACACTGATGAAGATATGAGCAGCGGATTGGATTTAGGGTCCCTAAGGGCAAAACCCAGTCCAATGAAAATGTGAGAAGGGCAGATGAAAGAAGCAAGAATTAAAAAGAAAGAGGTAGATAAGAAGGGAGACTGAGAGGAAGAGGGGAGATGAGAAGAGAAAGTCAAGAGGGACAGAGAGAGTTGGGAGGGGTGAAAATGGAAGGAGGAAAGGGAGAAAACATTGAAGAACATTGAACACTGTATCTGCAGGTCTCACAAAGCCAAATTCAATACTTATTAAGACCCTTTTAATGCCACTAAAAACTAAACAAAGCTGGCAAAACCAGTGTGCTAATAAATATCTCTAATGAGAGTTCTGAGACAGAAAATTGGTGGTTAAAGAAAAAGGACACAGGGAAAATTAATTTTAAGGGACACAAAGTCCAATTATGTGTAGTTACAGGAATAAAGAGAAGAGGGGAAAAAAACAAGCATGTAATTTGTGAACATTTTGGGGCTGTGGCTGCCTACAATAAGCTTTAAGACTGTGCAGTCGATGAGGACATCCATGAAGAGGTTTAATCAATTATGTGTTGTTAACGTTTGCAATATCAGTAAGTATTATTTAATTAAAAGATAAATTCTGGTGTAACTTTTAAAGAAATGTTTTCTTCTTTCTTTTGCACTTGTCCCCTTGGCTCAGTACAGCATGCTATAGCCACGATATGGCACATGGTGACTCCTGATATCAAACTGTGATGATTTCCATCTTTAACAGTAAACTGTTATTCAACACGAGCACTCATGCAGTTAGCTATAGAAAAAATGCAGCAATTCAAAAAGCCATTTCAAATACATTTAAACAATTTTAACAGTCACAGTTTATAGTTTTGTTCCTTTCCTACGTCTCTGTCCTTACAGATGACAGCCTCATTTTTTTTCTGATCCACACTTCTTTGTCCAGATACCATAGGTGTAATGAAATAGTTTACCTATTGTTAATCCAAGCTGAACACTTTCTGCCGCGGCACTCCACCAACAAACTGCTGGAAGATTTTTATTGTGAAGAAGCAACAGAAAGTGTTGACTTAGTCATGAGATACACAACTGACAGCTAGTGCCTCTATAAAAATCAATAAAAACTTATCTACACATCTAGATTTGGACAGTTTCTGCTCTATTGTCAGCAGACCACAGTTTGTCAAATTATACTCAACTGCATGAAAATTTGATTAATCTCAACAATGGAATATCTTTTAAATGAACCAGTGAATGCCCAATAGCTTGGGAACTTGTGAAAATCTAGACTACACATGAACATTCACTGCTCTACCAAATGGGCTATCACTTGGTGGAGCACGTTAAGACCTGAAAATCAGCATTTCATAAGCATTTTCACATCACTTCATATCACAGAAAGTGATCTGAAAAACAGAAACATACACGCAAAATAACACAACAATTAAAAGTATGTCTTAAAAGTCAGTGGATGACCTAACTTAAGTGGTTTGCAAACATTTCAGCCAACCTCAGATCACACAAAAGCATCTGACAACGATCTTACAGATGCAACAAAAATCTCAATGACCCAAATGAGTACGAGCACAGATGAGTAGCCTTCAGCAGGCTAATATCACTAATCAGGAGAAAAGTCGAAGAACAAATCAAAGTTGATTTTTCTCAACGCCTCAAACAAGCTGCAGTCTCGGACCAGGGCAAAAATAGAACTGGACTCTGGCAATGAATTTCCTGAGTGAATTGCCTTTCTCTTTAATAGCAACATGGGAGTACAAGTGTGGTGGGAAAGGTGCAACCGAGCAATGTTTGGGATAAACGCATTGTGTTTCAGGTGCACGTCTGGTTCAGTATCCATTCTGCGCTGTGAGAGAAGGAGAGCTTTTCTTCCAATGCCCCTGTGGATAGTAGCAAAATCAGCCTATGCGACAGGCCTGAGTGTTCAGTCTTTTTGAGGGTCCAGAAGTGAAAAAGTGTCCAATGTTTTCACTCTGAAATCAAAGTTTCAACAGCTGAAATATTTTTTTTTCTGTTGAGCTCAGGTCAAAGAAAATGAATGTCTGATCCATGCTGACATTACTTAAGATCTGAAATTCAGTCGAGCGTGGCATCATGAATGCTGATGACACTGCATAGCTTGACACCATTACTTTTATCCTTGGTAGTGCTAGCTATGCTTTTAGTATTTATTGATTACTTGTAAGGTGCTAAGATATATCCTCCCTCTCAACAGTCTCAATAGGTGGGTTGGACATAACATTGCTCATACTGGCAAGTGATTGTCACAATCACAACATGATGTCATTTTTGCACTCCTGACATTACATTAAGTGCGTGGATCAATCACAAGAAACTAAAACAACATCTTTTGTTGTAATAAAGCTTCTTAATGTAGTTAAAAGTAAACTTTACAGAGGTTTTAAAAGTACTCTATGGAGTTTTTAAGTGGTTATGAAACAGTCTCAATTTAATACCGATGCCTCTATATGGCCTACATAAGCAAACGAGACCAACAGCGACAAGACTGGCAATTTCTATTAGTTTCTAATAGTTATTCTTAATGCCTGCCACCGGGTCGGATTTTTCCACGATATCAGACAAGACGGCACTGGGGTTTGCTCTGGCTGAATTCGAGTTGCTTCAGCTGCTAACTGAAGGTCCGTCTCCGGAGCTGCCGCCCGCTCTCCTCCCGGCGAAGTAGTCTCCTTGCAGTGGGGAGTGAAACGGAGGGAATATGTAACCTAACATTAGGTGAAACACTACCGCCTTTGTCCACAGGGGCCGCCAAAATCAACACAAAATGAAAAGTTCCGTAGAGCTGCTTTTATCGAGTTTTACTGGGACTATATCTTCAATCAAAACTGTTGACAGTTAAGCTTGTGAATAATCCTAAGTAACCGGGACATTGTTTCTGGAAAGAGATGCTGCTGTTGAGTTTTTCAAATGCCATTGTTCAATGTCGTAAACATCACACATGTACTTCCATTCACCTCCATTGTATTGGAGGGGCACCACAGATATCAAAAAATGTGCAAATAAAACTAAAACTACCTGAGTGGCTAGATACCAGTTGAGATACTGTAAGTGGGAACATGTGGGTTTTTTTTAAAAATTCCAGTTAACTGACTTTAAATGGTTGGTTAACAAATAGTCAACACTTTCACAAGCTGCTCAGTATACATGCATTAGAACTAAAGAGATCTGTAATGGACTAGCGACCTGTCTAAGCTATTTAACTTCCTTTCAGCCTGAGCTTGGAGAGGAATGTGTGAAAATAGATTGGATTGAGAGATGGAAAAGATGATGATGAAAAGGACTGATAATAAAATAAAATGATATTTTCTTAATCCACAGCTTTTTGCTTTGCCACTTTTCACTTTCCTGTCTTTCTTTGTGTATGACTATGTGGGTATGAAAGCGAAGTGAAGTGACAGGTTTCCTCCATGTGTCTCTGCTGTATCTGTATATGTATATTTTCTGCCTCTCCCTTCCTCGTTTTCCTTCCTCTCCTCTGTTTCCCTCAACGCAAATATGAGCGGGATGGAGAGAAAGATGGAGGGCAGTGGGGGAGAATGATGCTTTCCAATGTTAACTCTGCTGTTTGTCTGCAACAATAATGCCAGCAACAGGGAGGACAAATCTTATCACCTCCCAAATGTTTATTTTCTGCCATTGTGAAACGCCAGGCTGTGGCTGGTGGCGATAAGTTAGTGAAGAAAAACGCCATTTGGCTGCTTTTTTAGATGAATGCAAAAAGGACAAGAGGGGAGATAGGGAAGTGAGGAAGAGGGATGGCCTTAGGGAAGGAGAGAAAGAGTTTCAGCCTTGCAGAATTGTTAAAGGGTGGTACCGGTATTCAGAAACTGCTGCAGGCCTCTGGAGATATACAACATTATACATAATCTCAACAATAACCAATGGTTTTCTGAGAAAAGATGTTTTCATACAGGAAGTAGTGAAGGTTGAAAGTCATTTGTGGATACAGGACAGAACTGTAGCTCACTTACAGTTGCGGTGATGGTCAGTAGAAATGTTAGAGGTCACAAAAGTAGGAATGTGAATGGAGCTCATCCATTCCCCAAAGCGGGAAATCTTGAAAGGGTTTGTTGAAAAAATCACGCTGTTGCATGTGGCTGTGCTGCAATGCTGCCAGATGTGAATATGTATTTGCTTTATAATTATGCTGAAAAAGTTTATGATGATCAGTGAACCTTTCTGGTACAAAACCAGATAATAACGAAACCGGGAAGTCCTCATAACTTAAACCTGCAGTGTGGAACTTTTGTCTCCCCCTTCTGGCAGNNAGAAATTTCCACAGTTCCAGGACAATAATTAGGTAGAGTAAATGTAATAACTACATAGCCTACTCCAAATATTTTACAAATACCAACCTGTCCTAACCCCCGTCCCTTCTCTTCTTTCAGTGCTCTCCAACGAGGAATAGCTACACCAATGGTTATCCGTGTTTGCCCTCGTCGTGGATTGCTTTCTTTTTTCACTGTAATCCTTCGTCTGAACGCCGAGTTTCTTTTTTATCTGGAGCATCAGAAACTTTTCTTGGACACTTCTTAGGTTTTTCCACCACAGGCTCTGCCTTATTCCTAGTTGTTGTAGCCTACTCCGTCGCTACAGTTATTGCCACCTTCAGCTCTGGCAAACCAATCATTGCTGGTTGACGTAAAACGCATCATTACTGGTGCGCCAGTGCAGGAATGTCACCACAGACACCAGATTTAAAAACTCTGGTGTACTGTGAAATACCGAGAGATTTACGTGGCGGTGATAGGCTTAATTAGCATTGTGTGAACTCGTTTGGCAAGGGCTTGAATGTAACAAACATTCATTTATATGTAAAGGTCCGGCACTTCAGCTTTAAGGGATGATATATTAAGAGCATAGATTAAGAGATGATTAAAGTATTTTAATCTGTATGCTGAAAATACACAAATGTTTATTTATACACAGTTAATAGATTTTACATTTCAAAACTTAAGTGTTTTTTATTTCAATTATTCAAGACACTCTTTTCTGTTGAAGCCCCACTTTGTGATTTATAGTAAGACAGTGGGTGTATTCTTACAGAAAAATGTCCCGTCCTGCTGTTTGGGATGGAGATGGCCAAGAAATCTTTAATGTTCTTTATTCTATGTGTGTCATGCAATATAGCCTGCAGAAAGACTGGAAGTTTCCGCTGTGAATTCCTCGCAGGGTAAAACTTGTTTATGGTGATGGCAGCTGAATCCATCAGGAGTTGATGATGTGTTGAATAAAGTCGTTGTTTGGCTTCCGGACTCCTCACTCTTTCTTTGGCACACACACACAAATACACCTTCTCTATGTTTTGTGTTTTTCCAGTAATAGGCTACTGTTTTGTACAGTTTATTTTGTTGCTTGAAACTTCGTAATCCTCTGCCATGTTGCCTAGGGTGCTGATTGAATAGAAGAAAAAAGTTGAAGTGAATGAAAAATAGATAAAAATGCAAATCAGTCGAGTTATAAAATAAAAGGACCTGAAAGAAAGGGAATTTGGCCTAAAGAAATGACTTCTGATTTAGACTCTGCTTCCAGAAATTTGTTTGTCCTCACTTTGTTCTGGATTTCAGAACACACAAAAAGATTCAGCCTCTTCAGAAACCCCTCTGACTGGAATTACCCCTACATCTGTCCTGCATTAGTACTAGAATGTTACACAGTTTTGCAACACAAAGCACTTGTTTCTCAGACAGTTCCTAGTAACTTCTGAGGGCTGGAAAGACAGCCAAACTGGATTTTTACTGATAATTCCTCATGGGGAAAAAGTCAAAGGAGAAGCATAAGTTCGGGAAGAATGCAGTAAAAAACGGGAAATGCTTAAAGGCACAACATTTCTATATTGCTTAGTAAAATACTTAAATTCTCTTTGCATAAAGTTCACAATTCAAAATCTTGCAAGCTCATCTGAAGTGGTATGAATCACTCCCTGCCAAGCATAGGCCACTTCTCTTTTTTTTTCTGTAAATTCTCTCTATGATTTTCTGTGTTTTGTAAAACTCAGCAGGGCAGCAGAGTGGTGGATCCAGACAGCGGCAGAGGTAGAGCTCATGTTTTCACAAGCGCTTCAACAATGCTGAATTTTTACAGAAGTACCCACTCATGCATTTCACTGCACCTATCCTACAAATGTGACAAAGTATCTTCAACAGAAATTTTGTGTCTCTTGGCAAGCTAGTTTGAAGACAAGTTCTTGTAATTTCTGCTGCCTGATAAAAGAGAAAAACTAGATTTTCCCCAAACAATCCTTTTTGAAGCTGCAGCCAAAGCGCATCAGTGGTTCAACAAAGCACGCAGCAAAAAGTGGGACTTTTACAATAGTTACAAAGCACAAAGCAGAGCATTTCTTTAGAGGAAAGCTTTTTTTCCCTATGAGTCCCTAAATTCTCCCTCAGAACTTTGCATGCCAGAAAAACTCAAAAAGCTCCATTGGAAAGCACCATGAATCACTGTCTAACGCACAAAGAAGATCACATTACTTTTTTTCCTTTCTCCATATTCTTCCACCTTTATTCCTGTGTTCAGTTAAACTCAGTGGGGCAGCAGCTTGGATGTTTAAATATGTAGAGGACAACTTTCAGTGCGTCTGCAGTGCTACAGCTTGCTTGAAAGTGTGCTTTTCCACACCTGAGATCTTAAAAAATTGAAGTTGAAGTGGTGCATTAGTGTGCACCACAGACCGAGGTCGGTGTTTATCAAATGTCCCAGACTCAGGAGTGACGATGTACTGTAGAGTGGCTTTAGCTGTCACAATGCAGCAAATGTGATGCTCTAACAGAGCCTCACCAGAAATTTTAAATCTGTTCTTGTACCCCTGTGAGAGCTGCTCCAACCATTTCTCTCTCTCATTTCTCTGGTCTCTTTTCATTGAAGCAGATGCACACAAAACATGCCTTCTAACTACTGTGGTCTTGTGTGGTTGAGTGGGTGGAGATACACAATAATATAATTATCAGCAATGCGTGTACTGTAGATGAGCAATGATTTGTAATTACTTCAAAACAGTGAGAATAAAACAGAATAAAACAGCAGCACATGGGCCAATCAGAGGGGCACTTGGGACAAAAAGTGAAGCATGAAGTTGTCCCTCTTAGATATACCCTGGATATATAGGGACACTTTCAGAGCCAATGTGCATTGTTTATATTTTGTAAAGTAAACATAACCAAGGGAATTTCCTTTATTTAAAAAAAGAATTTTGGAAAAGTGAAATACCCTGAGAATGTGAGACTAAAATGAAAATATCTATCTGGATACGTTATCTGGATAATAACATTGGATTCATGGTTCTTTGCATTTACACCAAGTGTTAAAATGCATTCTTGTTATCGTTCATCATTGTGATCGGATCTCAACATGCAAACTAGTTAGGTGGGGTTGGCGGACTTGTCAGTCGACATGGTGCATCATTCATTTCTAAATCGCTTTTAGTGAGGGAGGACATGCTAGCTACTGCCACCACCTGTAGCTTTTAGTTGTGCTTACTTAAACCAGCTCTGTGGAGCTTTTAACTGGTTATGAAACAGTCTCAATTTGATGCCAAATGCCTCTATATGACCTACATAAGCAAACGAGACCAACAGTGAGAGGATTGGCTATTTCTATTAGTTTCTAATAGTTATTTTTAATGCCTGCCACCGCGAAATCAGATGAAATGTCGCTGGGGTTTGCTCTGGCTGAATTCCAGTTGCTTCAGCCACTAACTGAAGATCCGTCTCCGGAGCTGCCGCCAGTGCCGGTAGAAGCACTAGAGTTGCTTCTACTTCTAAGTAACATCTGCTCCTACCATGACTACCATTACAACTACTAATGCAACTACTGCTTCTACAGTAACACCTCTTTTTTTCTTAAGGCTTTTCACATTGGGTTTTTAGCTCTTATTTAGAATAAATCAGGTCTATTTTAGTTTATTTTATTACCCTTCCTAATTGTGCATTTTGTTATTGTACCATTAACTTTTCATATTATTTTGTTTATATTGATTTATTCTTTCTTTGTCATGTAGATTTTATTCTTCTCTTTTGGGGTGAGATGTTTTTAGAAACCCCTCAGGGTTTGTTATCTCCCATGCACATATTGTATTTTCTGTTTTCTTTCTTCTCCTTCTGCTTTTCCCCCCGCTTACTTTTTAAAACTTTTAAGTCAACATTTTGAAAGTTCAGCCTGTGCACATGTGACGGTACAATTTTGTCAATCAATAATTCATTATCCTTTTGAAATAATGTATGATAATTAGCTTTTCTCTTGTTCGATTAAGCACTTTGCCCAATGGGTCTTATCATATATATATAATATATATATTATATATATGCTAAAAAGAAACTCTAAAAACTTAATGTCTACACACTGAAAGCTCAGATAAAAGCTTCTCAGTTCATACACTCTGCTCTTTGGCGTGAACAACTACATTTCATTTGCTATTCATTCCTCTCATTCAGACAGATACTCGCCTGCAGGCAGACCTGAGCAGATACAGTACTGGGTAATTACATTCTGAATAGCTGAAGAACACGAAGCGTACTTTATTTATCTGATCTTAGTCTGGCTCAGTGGATGTTTTACAGAGAAAAACGATTCCTGCTTTCTACACAAGTGCTAGTGGAGAGCGAAACATGATTGGCCTTTACTTGAACTGTCTGATCTTAGTTTACCGTGATTGGGTGATTCACAGGAAAATACCAATTTCCATTTGGACTCTACAGCTGGTGGATGACGAAATCTGATTGGTTTCCATCCCATTTCTTTTTATACCACCCCTTATTTTGTCCTTACATTTTCACTTCATTTGTGCTAATTGGGTTCAAAAGTGTTCCATTTCTAGGTAACAGTCACAAAAGACAATAACCTGTGATATATATGCCACACACATAAGTATTTCTGGTTGAAAAGAATACATTTTCTCTTTACTTTTTTCCTGACTTCATTCCCATTTCAATCACTTTTTTCTCCTCTGCTGTCACAGTGCTAAAACGAAGTGAGCAGAAAGGTCCGGCTACGGAAGACTGACCTTATCTTGCAAATGAAGTGTCTACTACTGTTCAGCTCTGTGTGAAGATAACTCAGGAACCATTTCCCTTACTGCTCCTCACTCTAATTTAGACAGATACTGTTAAGCCTGCAGGGAGACCTGGGAAAGATTGTAACTAATTACCTGTCGAACACTTCAAAAATCAAAAGGAGTGTGTTATCTTTCTCATATCTGCTGTAGTGAGCAATGTGTCTGCATTTGAAGCTATGCGCCTGGTAATAAACGGATCACGACTACCTCAGGAATTTCACATGGGATGGGAAGAAGGTGAGAAGCTTTGTGTGTAATGAGATACAAGATGGAAGCCTATGTGAGTTGTGCATCTTAATGTCATTGTATTGTATTGCAGTTTTCATTGCGTTACCTACTGTGATCTCAGATTACTGTGTCCCTATCTGCATTTGATTTTTTTTTTTTGCTGCAGCAGTGGCCCAATTTCCCAACAGGGATCATTAAACTTTCATTTCATCAAATCTAAGAACCATGTAAGCTGGAAATGGACATTTTCTGGCAAGCCACTGAACTTGTTGTGGTATATTTCTATCCAAATTATTTAGAGTGTTGATGTTCTTGTATCTTCTTAACATACTGGGCGTAATTATGGATAGACACATGCTGCTCCATTGGGGCCCATGGCCTCAGAGCCCCTGTGTTCCCACACTAAGAGTGGATCCTGTGTCACATTCAAGACACGTTTTACAGATGAAATTCCTAACAGTCCTAATCATTGGAAAGTAGCATCTACATGTGGTGATGCGCCTGCACTGCCTTGCTGTTGTTTTGACAGTACCTGTGGTAAATTTTGGCCTGTGTAATAAAGAGTATCATTACGGTAATGGGAAGACAGAGACAAATAACCTACATTTGTATGTTGTAATAACCACCTTATGGGGACATTAACCTATTCACACACTCGCATTGTGGGGACTCATCACCCATCTGGGGACAACAGTCTAGTTCCCACAAGGTTAACAATTCATTTTAAGTTTAAGACTTGCTTTTGGGTTATAACTAGCATTATGCTCACGCTGAGGTTAGTGAAAGGGCTGGGTTAGACATGTAGAGGTAAGATAAGGTCACTGTCAGCAACTGTGATTTTGATTTGAGCAAAGCAGCTGTGCAAAACAGCAGCATTATTGTAAAGTATATTGTTCAATACAATGTGTACTGTGGTTGAAAATCCACTGGTGTGCAGCTTTGTGTTTGATGCAGTTTTGTCATTCCTCTGTTGTTGGTGCATATAGTATGTATTCATACAGTTTAGCGCACTTCAAAGTGCTTCACAGAAGCATTAACTGCCTGAATAGTGTCTTTCATTTCTTTTGGGTCGGATATTTTATGCTTTAGCTTCCATTGCAGCTACAGCTGAGTTTTAGAACAGATTTTCTTTCAACTGTCCAAAATCTCAACAGTAAGTGTGAGGTTTTGCTGTCAGAATCAAAGAGCAACTGGCTTGTCTCTACACCTGCTGTTTTGCAGTGAGTTCAACAATCATACAGAAATAAGTCTATCATAGAGCACGTAGACAGAACAGTCAACATGCTATGTTTATTGTGAAAGGGGAGATTGTGATCATAGTTATGTCCTACAAATTGGTTGGCAAGTTTTATGAGCTAGTTAGCTGGTTAGATTAATTTGTTGAATTGGAACGACAAGCTCACTAATCCACTGCACAGGTTATTGAAAGTAATTGCAGGAAATATACGCGTAGATGATGTGGGGAAAGCTAAGGGTCAACTACATGGCCAAATGTATGCGGAGGCTTAAACATACCGATGTTTTTTAAACATCTCATTCTAAAACGATGGGCATTTATCTAATATTATAACAGCCTCCACCTGGTTACCAGGATCTGCTCCCATTGAGCAACAAGAACATAAGAGATATCAGGCACTGATGTTGGGCAATAAGGCCTGGCTTGCAGTCGGCAGTTCAGTCAGTTCCTCCCTGAGGTGTAGAATAGGTTTGAGGTCAGGGCTCTGTGCAGTCAAGTTCTTCTAGGAAAACTCTGGGAAAATAATTTCTTTATCGACCTGGCTTTGTGCACGGGGCATTTTCATGTTAAAACAGGAAATGACCTTTCCTAAACTCTTGCCACAAAGTCGGAAGCTCACCATTGTCTGAAATATCATTGTATGCTGACTGTTTGAAACTCAATTAAACTTAAAGGAAATGAGATTCGAGCTTTTTGAAATTCAAATAAATTTAAACAATTCTTTGCCTGAGGGATTTGTTATTTTTTTAGCTCCACATACAGCAGCCACAACAGAGTTAGCTTTAAATAGCAAGCAGTCACATTCTCTCTCTCACACACACACAAAGGTACTATGACAGGTCTCAGTAAAGCAGAGAGAAAATTCATAAGAAACCGTCTTTCGTAGAAAAATACACTCTTTGAAAAGCAGTTAGCTGTTGAGTTTAAGTGACCTTGACAGGTGACGCTGTGTAATTCACATCTCACCCTCTCTCTGTGGTTTAATTCAGTCGGCTGGTAGCTCAGGGCGAAAGCATGAAGGGATCCAGGAATGCTTTCGCTCTGCCTTTTCGCTGGCGAAGAAAGCAACGGCGTGCGAAAGGGACTCTGTTTACGTGTGTGTATGACTGTGTGTGAATGAGCGAATTATTCCCTTTATGTACTGTAAGTATGTGACCCTCCTCAATTTCCCAAATGGTCCTGCTCTTTGTTGTGGTGCACTCAAAGCTCCCAGGTACAATCAACCTGGTATAGATTAACTCATTGTGTGTGTGTTCGTGTGATTGTGTGTGTGTAATCCTAATGAGACTCAGTGGGCTTATTTCTGAGCAGGAAGTTGATGATAGTGGGGAAAAAAGCCTAAAGCTCTGCTCAACAAACCCCAAAGACCAAAAATACATCAAAATCTGCAGCATCTCTATCTTTTTCTTTCTTTTTAATCTCATTCTGTGTGTATGTGTGTGTTTGTGTGTGTGTGTGTGTGTGTGTGTGTGTGAGCAGCCATGAATGTTTACCAAAGCCATTCATCCCTCTGATCTGTACATGGTTTCAGCTCAGTTCAGCAGGTGTCTCAGCCAGTCTGAACATGCTTTTCGATACATCTCAGCTGCAGAAACATCTCCGCCGTTATAATTCAGCAGACAAAGACTGGCTTAGCGATGAGATTGCCTTTTAGAGGTTGCGGCCCTGAGTGTTTATATTCTCTGCAGAGCCAGATAATCACCGTGGTTGACTAGCCCAGACACATTGGCAGTTTTCATGAATGTGCTCACGTTGGCGCCTGATGTCATACTCAATCTGAAAGTAATAAATAACTTTTAAATGAATTTCAGTGTTACTGCCCAATAATATTGGGACACAGTGGGGGTGCAGTGTATACCCTAATCAGGAAAGCATTTGATGTTATAAAAATGCTGATTTGATTAATTAGAAAAAAAAATTCTAATTAATTTATAATCAGCAATCTTACTGTGTGATTATGGTTGAACAGACAAAAGAAAGTGAAACTTCATCAACAGGAGATCTAAAGAAAATATATCACAGCACTGTTTGATTAAGAAATGTTCACTGAGCGGTGCAATGCGAAAGTGTAAGCCTTTAAAAGTGAAAAAGTGTTCTAACACCTTGCTGACCAGGGAG
>NTHP01000146.1:1693981-1713351 GCA_003416845.1 Oplegnathus fasciatus
GGCACAAAACACAACAGGATTCAAATAGTTAATAAGCTATTTCTGTTTAGTGGCAGTAACAATACACATACATACATTTCCACCAACTACCTGCACGTGGCACCACAGGATCTCATAATAATAAACCATCTGTCTCACCTGTTGGTCAATTTCAAGTTTGAGTCTGCCTTTTCCCAGTATTGGACAGATGAATGTGGCTGGTAAACTCTAAATTTATCACTTCGGTTACATTAACTATGCACAGGCACCATCACAGGTCATACAAGGTCAGAATGCACAATATCGAAGCCTTCCTTGGATCACTGGGGATTTAGAGAATCTCCCCTTTAGCAAGCTATTGCCTTATTTTATTGATAACTGTCTTGGAGCCTAACTACGGCAAAAAAAAAGGGGCTATGTTGTCTGTCTCTTTTTCTCTTTTCCCACAACATGCTATAAACAGATGCAGATCATTACTGCAGCCAGAGAGAAAGAGGGTCAGCAAGAGGGAGACATTTCTTAATAAACTGTATTTGAAAATAATCAGACTGGAATCAGACCTGAGCCTGAAGCTGTACACAACAACAAGCTTGACCTTAAACCTAAAGTATCAGCCCGGGTCAGACAGCAAAACTTTAAGGCAACAAGTAACTAGTTAAAACTGCTCTAGATTTGACCACCCTTTTTTTTTATTCAGGGAGAGTTGGCTGAGTGTTTATACTGGCTTTGAATATGTTTTATGAGGAAGGAAATGCATTCAATGTGTTAGCTGGGCCTCAAGGATACACACAATGCGAAATGCTTGACATAATAAACGCTTGACATAATAAAGCCAACTCTTAACTCTTTAGCTATGCCCTCTCTCAGCCCATTCTGTTTTCACTGGGCTTCAGTATACGTAACCACAGAAACTGTTGTTTGGCTCCTCCCGCTGAGGTTTAACTCAGTGAGCTTATCTCTGCCTCCAGACAAGCTCTGCCTCTAATGTTTGTTGAATTCAAACTCCAGTGTGTGGCATATGTGTGAGCATGCACACACACATAAACAAGCACAGACATACAGAATCATTTTCCTGATTGCGGTTCATTCGGCCGTCTTCCACTCTTTGTTTGCTAAAATCCACAGTAGCCTGTAATCTGGAAGAGGCTTCATTGCAGTTTTTGGCAATCAGCAAACTGGCTCCATTTAGGAAGTGATATTCCACCGCATCTTGTTCCTCCAGGTGCCAATCAGTGATTTAGCTGAGCAGTGGGCAAAATAGTCTATCATGGTCTATCAGTGAGTCTGAGGAGAAGCCAAGTGGTAATCATCCCTGACACCAGTGATCTGGGTAGACTGAACATCATCCAGCATTTACAGTGAGCGAGACCAAGTTCTCATCAGCCTCTTCAGGCATGAAGTTTGATTTATTTTACCCATAAATCCTGCACAAAATGTTAAACCTGGAGAGAAATACAAACCGTGTTAGTACTCCAATTATGTCACATGATTCAACTGGTGCCAAAATTATGAATGAAAGTGCATACACCTGTGCATAATACACACCACAGCTGAATGGAGTAAAATGAATAGAATAGGGTAACATGAGTCACTTCACACCTGTGATCTCACAGTGGCTATATATCATGTCTGTTTCCATAGTAACTCTTACTTTAGACCAATGTAGCGACTACATTTACCCCCATTTTCAATGTAGGTGAACGCTAAAATAAAGGGTATTAGTTTATCTGTAAGATCTCAATAAATGGTTGCTGATATCAGTGTTTTATTTTCTGTCTCCACCTCATGAACTTTTAAATGACTCTCTGTGGGCATTTCAGACATCTGCACGCAACATTTGGGTCGCCCCAAAAAGTTAATACAAGAGAGGATGGAACAAAACCATAAAAAACAAATAAAGCAAATGAGATGTAAAGCCATCATTAGGCAGGTAAGGAGAGGCTTGGATTATTAGAGAAAACAGAAATAATCTTTACTGTCTTTCTTTCTTCTTTGCTTCTTTTTGGTCAGTAAAATCAAAATTAAGACTTTGTGGTCTTTTTTTGTGTTTCAGGGGGAAAATGAGTCAAACACAAAGGGTTCTTATGCAAAGGGTTCCTCATAGGAAGAAGACAGGGTCAGATGTATTTGTTATGCTGCAGATGAGTGAAGGATTGAATCGTGCTGAAACGCCCAGAGGCCGGTGGAGTTTATTAAAGTTTTCGGAGCTGTCCGTGGTGCTGAACAAGGATCAAGGCAAGCTGAAGCCTGTTCGCAGGTCTGTGCTCCGAACACCACGCTGCAGGAGAGAGAAAAAAGACAGAAAAAGAAAGAAAGTGCCCAAGGCTGTTACACTTGGGCTTACTGTTGAGCTCTGTCTATAGGTGTAAGCCCTTTCCTATAATTTGATATGTATCACTGAGCAGGCGGTTGAATAGTAACAAAAGTTTCGTAGTCTTTCAATTCTTTCTTTCGTCACCTTTGAATACAAGTGACTTTTTTTTTCCATTTCACGCAATGTAATTGACTTAGTGGCTCCTTCCCGGCGCAAAAAACTTGTGATTTGTTTAAATGTGTGTGTTGCTGCATATGCACAGACTAAAGAGTTTAGTAAGTTAGGGAGCTGGCATGTTTGTGATAAATAGCTCAAGGCTATTTCACGTCAGTTTGTGGGGCTTTGGACAGGTTTGTTGCCAGCTGCGGACTGTTTCACGGTCAAACAGATTCAGTTTGGAGGTCTCTGTTTTTCAGGTATGTCACTCTGTAATTTTCTTTTTATCACAGCGAGGGAAATATTTATAACAATAGTTAAAAAATAAATAAAATATTAGAGGCTAAATGTCTTTAGTGTTCACATCTTTATAAATCTTTATACTAGAGCCGTCAGCCTGGCTGGCTGTGTCTAGTTTACAGAAAGTTTTTTTTTTGTTTTGCTTTAGACCAAACAAAATACTGTCCAGGCAAGTCTTACAATTTCTTGTTTCTTGTAAGGATAAACCCCAGTTTGAGACCCACAAAGCCAGATGATACAAGGCTATTTTGGACATGTGACCACCCATTCAAAACCAATCAGTGGTTAGCACAGGTCCAACGTTCAATTACCAGGCCTCTCTATGTGGGGTCAGTATATTCTGCTCATAGATGCCCTGGTTTCCACCCACAGTCCAAACACACTCCAGCTCAGGTGGACTTGAGACTTCTAACTGCCCACAGGGATGATTGTGAATGTCTGCATGTCTGCGTTAGCACTGTGATGGACTGGTGGCCTGTCCAAAGTGTCTCTCTGCATTTCACCAAATAGGCTTTAGCTGCCCAAGACCCTTAAGAAAAAAAGAAAGAATAAGTTGGAAGAGAGTATGAATAAATGAAGGGTGATGTTCTGAAAAGTTTCCCAGCGAACTGGAGCGTTCACTGTTGAGTGTGAATGTGTCTCTGTCCGAGGTGCTGAAAATCTTCACGGCCAGATGAGCTCAGCTTTGCAGACATCTGTCCATGGTGCTGAAATCCAGCGACGAGCTCTCAGCCACGAGACGTGCGGCCACAGATGTGGCCAGTCAGAGCGTGGACAGGGAAGGCATGAAAGCCTGTTTTAACTCTTTAAGAACTGACACGCTCTGACAATTAAATTGTGTTAGCAAGTTTTAGCTCTTTAACTACAAATTTATGTATACTATACATTTGCTGGCCATTATTGAATATGTACTATATGGTATGTTGACTGCTGTTTTTTTTTAACAATTTGATCTTATTTTAAGTACTTTCTGATTACATCTGCTTTGCTGATTCTTGATTACTCTCATATTTTGTCTATTTCATTATAGGTTTTTATAATATGTTTTGTAACCTGTTCTGTGCTCTATGTGCTACTGCTGTGACACTCCTGTAAAAGAGATTTTCAAACTAAGCAAGACAATTTCCTAAAGTTTCTTAAGGTCATATGAATATGGTTTTAAAGAAAATTGGATATATTTTTCCCACAGTTCTAGGCAGCCATTAATTAAATTAAAATCTCCCTATTTAAAAATCTATTACAGTATTACTGTAGTAGACTCTTCAAACTATTAATGCAAACATAATGGTCACCATAATCCATTACAGTGAACAGAATATTTGCATTAGTTCTTGTCAATTATTGCATTATCCTAGCCTGGCAATGCAGTTTAAGCAGACGTTTGCATTGTATTTTATTATGCTGATAATGTAACTTTATCAAAAAAGAATGTAGGGCAGCCTTTAAAACTGCAATCAAAAATCTTTATGGTTGTTTTATTTCCATCCCCTCTGTCATTTCAGTTGCCTAGGGAACCAATTGTTTGGTAGACTGTCTGTGATTCTTACAATCTGCCTCATAAACTTTTTCATTGAAGCATCTCATCAAATTTTTATTCTTTACTAAGAATTTCTAACCCTTCACAACATTTATGATTATTTAATTTTTTTGGGGAAAAATTTAATTGGGAAATGTAGGAGATGCAGTTTTCCTCATGCTTCTCACTGCATCACTAGCATGGTCGGGAGGTCACTCTAATATAATAATAATGTTCACTGTGATGGATTACATGACCCAAGCAACTTAATACTAGTAGGCTGAAATGAATGGAACCAATGGAGGCAACTGCAGAAAAAAATACACATTCAGATTTGTAAGACACAGCGTTATGGTTTGCAAAATGCTTGGCTTTTAAGTAAAGTATATGTAATTTGTTGTAAATGGGCTAAAATATGTAGGCAAAACTATTGGTATGTTCATATAAAGTCAACATATTTTGGCTGTAATAACCCTTGTAATGTTAACATGATTGTATTCGTAGTAAACAAAGGATTACATTCAAATGGCCACTTTAGGCAAATGGACGAAAGAGCTGCTGAGTTCCAGCAGTTTTTCAATAAACAGATCTCGCTTTCAATTCCCCAATATCCACGGGTGTCCTTTTATGGGACTGGGTACCCCCACCTGCTCATGTATTGAAAATACGTGGATAAAAGCATCAGAGGAATGCTTAAAAAGTAACTGTTGCCATGCATTTCAAAACCTTCTGATGCAATCTCAGCCATTAGGAGACGAACGGGGACAGAGCCCAGACAGAAGAGCATTTTCACGACCACTTTCCACAAACATTCAGTTTAAATGCTGTTTCAATTATTCAGGGCTGTGCGTGGGAAGGACATGGTGTGTGTGTGTGTGTGTTTGTGTGTGTGTGTTTGTGTGTGTGGGGTTGATACATTTATGATGAGGAAACCAGAAATGTCTGTCCTGTTGTGTTAAATCTTCCTGTCCTCTCTTCTTCATCCTCTCTACCCCTGTCAGCCCTCATTCTAGTTTGGACCGAATTCAGGGTTGCTGTTATCCATCTAAAGGCAGGTATTCTAGCGGTGTGTGTGCATTTGTGTGTATATAAGTGTGTGATAAATGAGCAGGAACAATACATTTGACAGTAATTGTGGCTTTGTCTCAGACTTTGAGCTGTACAAGTGTACTTTCTTTTGTTTGCATCCATGTTTTTTTTTTGTTTAAGTGTTTCCAAGTGAGTGTGTGACGTGGCATCCCTGCAACTCTGTGTGTGTGTGTGTGTGTGTGTATGTGTAGGTTTGCATATAAGTGCGTCTGCATGGCTGTATGCTCCAGTTCAATCTGTATGTGAATCCTTGCCAAGTCACAGATATAAATAAACCATAGCTAGGGCTGATACCCTGGTTGAGGCGAGCCTCGTGCTCTGGCAGATGTAGCTGACAGCTGAAGTGTGCCTCTGTGAATATGTGTTTGTGTGTGTGTGTGTGTGTGTGTGTGTGTGTGTGTTATGTGTGTATGCTGTNGATGGCAAATTTGTTGCTCCTGAATTCATATTCAGCAGGAGCGTGTGCTCAGCAGTGTGCGGCTTGCTAAATATTCAGTGCTAAACACTTTATTATTGGTGTGCTAACTCATCTGTACTTGCCAAAGACGCACACATGAAAATCAACTGAGAGGAGTGAAGCTTTGGGCTCTGCTGAAGCCGCACTTGGCATTTGAAAGGAGAGTATGTTCTGTCAGAATGTTGAACAGCTGAAATACCTGATGTTGAGTTTTCAGTTTTATTATTTTATATATTTTACGCTTTTCTTTTTTATCGCCGTATCACAAGCAAGTGAAGAATTTTTGGAGCAACTCCTCATCTGAAATTAAATTTCTTCAAGACTTAATTAATATACTTTTCAAACCTCTGTATGGAGCAGTTCCTTACAGTGGTGTGGTTAGTTCAGTTCTGCTCACAGCTCTCTGACACAAAAACACAAGCTGTTTGGAAAACATTGTAGGAAATCTGCCTCCAATAAGGAGGATAATCTTTGCATATCTGGTGGAGTGTTTGTGAGACACACACGGAGAATATATGCATGTGGTGAATTTACAGTTTTTTGGATGCTCCTCTGTGCTGTGGCTCTACTATGTGACAAAGACGGGTGGAGCTTTACGACGACTTCTGTCTTGTGCAGCCTTACGTTTTTGGCACTACAGTGAGTGAACTTGATCAAATCAATCTCACACAAACAGAGCTGGATGTACTATTTTATGTTACGACTAATGTGTTAGTCTGATGTTTTTTGTGTTTGTTTGATGTTAAATTGTCTGATGAAGTGCAGCTTGGTTAAGATCTTACTCAGATGGTTTCTTCAGTAGTAGCTTTCATTTGTCAGGTTTAAAGTCCTGATTTTTGCTCATGTTGAGTCCAGCATTTGATCCAACCATTCAACTGGCTTAAGCTCTGCCCCAGATGGTTTTTAAAGTGAAATAGTCAGAATATGCATGTAGCAGGACCTCGTCTCCACCCATTTGTGATGAGGTCAGTTCATAGCTGGGACGAGTTCCCTCCGTATCAAACATGTAACGAGCTGCCGATTGTGACACTTTGAGTGATAATGTTTCTGATGGTTTTGTCTGTATTTTTATGATATCACAATGAAATAAGGACCAAAAAAAGTTTCTTTTTAGCTTTCATTTCTGCTAATTCAGAAAACCTACCTGCAAAAAGACTGCATCTTGTAACAGACGACACTGTGTTGCTAACTTGTCTTCCAATGTGAGTAATTAAAGCTTGGCAATTTGGCTATTGTTTCAAATAAACTGTCATTAAATAAGAATTCACTTTAAGTTTAAGTTGCCCCTGTATACATAAGGTAGAAACAATACAAAATGGACATCCCATTGGAGTCCTCTCTCTCAGCACCTGTCAAATATAAATCCAACATTTGCTGGCATTTTATTCAATATATCTGTCTCTCAGCTGCCAGAGGCTCAGCTGCTTTCACCAGTCACTTGTTTACTTTGGCTCTCAGCTGTTTCGTGCTGTGCAGGTAGAATTGAGGCTTTACATGAGGATATCCATAAGAGCAGTTGGGAATCTACAATACGGAGCAGTGGAAGTGGCTGAAAGCTGTACAGTATTGCAGACTGGGGTGTTGATTCTCATTGGGATTTGCAGTTATTTTCACCCGCAGGGAGTCATTTCATTAAACATTTTATGAGACATATATCTTAATGGAGCTTTAACTATCTGTCATTTAATAAAGGGCATTTCTTTGGGAAAGAGGGGGCATTATTTACTTTTGGAGGAGACCAACTTCTACTCTCGCCTTTTCAGTTTTGGCCTCTTTGTCTGTCCATTTTTTGTTTTTTGCTTTGTCTCATTCTTTGTCTGGCTTCTCTTTCTTTTTCCTCTCTGTTCTTTTGACTAGTCTTTCCTTCTTAGAAGGCGATACTAGCTGCTGTCTGACATTTACACTGTTTTGACAGGGACAACACCTAAGCACACACAATAACACAACAACAACAACACCCAACACACAGAGCTGTCATGGTCTTATCTCAGGTATATAATTGATAGAGACAAATTCAGGGCTATAGACGAACAACGTTAGTGACACTAAGACAAACACACACTGAATACAGAGTAGGCTTCACCGCCATGCTAGTGTGTGTGTGTGTGTACCTCCTGACATCCTGCATTAAGCATGAGGCCAGGTCTTGGGCACACAAAGATGTGTGAGTCACACTGATTAGTCAGTCCTGGACCGGTCTGTGAGAGCAGCCAAGCCGTTGCCTAGTTTGTATGCTGTGCAAGTGTGTGTGTGTGTGTGTGGGCTTGTGTATGATGGGCAGGTAGAGTATTAGCCTGCGAGGAGCTAGGTCCTTGTTAGCAGGCATCTGGCAGGCAGGTAGATGTAGAGTGACAGAAAGGTTCGTGGCATTCACACACACACACACACACACACACACACACACACACACACACACACACACAGCATCTTATATTCCCTTGCCTATCTTGCTTGAATGCAGAACTAACAAACTGACAGGTGGACATACAACCAATAGTGCCGCTCATTCACAGGTGTTACTACATACTGGGATGTGAATCACATTTTTCACACTTTCTATCTTATCTTTAACATTTACATTTGTATGTGGTAACAATGTGGGGTTTTGTTTCCATGTCCGCCCAAGTTTGGGTCCAAAGCCCCTTCCAAAAAAAATTGGGATATTTAGGTTTTCAATAGAAGTGACCTCAGAGGACATTGAAATCCTGACTTCGGCAGTCATGGTTCTGTTTTGGTTCTGTGTCTGGTGAATGTGCAAGTAGGCAATTGCTTGCTAACACCATAACAACTGTATGAGCCGATGATCCGTGGTAGTTGTGTATTTGTCCAATTGTTCTGATGTTTTTTTTGCACCCTACTGGCCAAAATAGGACTAAGAAGACTTCCTGAACGCTGAGGTATTGAAATGGGTGACAAGTTTCCGTGTTGCTTCTAATAAACTTGAGATCTTGAACACGGTTTGAGGTGTATTTGCCCCAAGGACTGAAACTCAAGTGTCACCACAATCTAGTATTGAGATGCCCCACACTCAATACTCTTAGGGTTTTCTAATTCCTCCCCTTGGCTTCCTGTTTCAGTTCCAAAAAGCTCCAAAAATCTATTTATATGTATAATGTGTTATAGTTTTTCATGCCAAATGCGGTGGTGAAATATTTCTGTTTGGAGGGAGAGGGGGAGAGCTAAACAGCTGGGTCGCCACTATGTTTCATGTGATTGCAAAATAATGAGGGCAAGGGCTGCGGGTTAAGGTAAGTAAATGGGATGCATCGTCAGACCTCTACCATGCAAAATAGCTTTTTTTTTGGAAGAAAAAAGAACTTTACACTCTAATTTCAAGGTCTAATAATGAAAGCATGTCCAGGAATACAGTTTGGCTGTTCATGTGCACATTAGCATTTGTGCTGTCATGCGATGGTGCACCGCAGTGTTGACTTTGTGCCTTTGAAGGAATGTGACAGTGGAACCAGATATTCACACATTACTTGGCTCGTGACACCGCGCCATCTGTGCCCATTAGAAGCTGCGACATTACTCCTAGAGGCCTCGCAGGAATAGTGGTGGAGGCAAGGGGGTGACCCAGCCAAGTTCTGCCTTAGTGTGAAGACTTCCCGTGGGGTTCAGTCTGACTGCATGTCCCCTGTCTGGCTCTGGGTCTCCGAGGCTTCAGAAGGAAGAAAGACAATGAGGGATTTGCGAGATTGCAAAGCAGAAAAGTGATAACGTTTGCTGAACTTATTTGACTTTTCTATCTAAGTGAAATGACGAAGGCTTGTAACTGCTTGGTCAATATATCCACAGGACTGAGGCATTCATAGAAAATATTATGATGTGGTTTTCTCAGGATGGCCAAGCTGTTAATTTGATTCCTAGTAGAGCTACATTATTTACATTATTTATATTATTATGATAATATATGTTGGGGATATTTACAGTAAAATGTGATACCTTGTAACTCAATATTAAAAGATGCTTATTAGAGGAAACTGGCATTCCTCACTTAAGAAACTGCCCTTTGTTATTGATGATTTTGATCAGATGAAAGGCAAGGCAGCACAACTAGCTGCAAACTCAACACTGACATATTATCAACTTATAACACTGATATGGCAAAACGTGGCTTATCCAGTAAGGAAGGAGGAATATTAGGATTTATTTGGGGATTCATTAATCTGTCTTGCTTTTGGCCACCTGATCAATGTAAATCCAGTATTCAATCTCGTTTTCGCTCTGTTTTGGTCTTTACTAACTCCTGAGAAAAAAGTATTCTGGCTCTTTAGCTGCTAAATTTCCACCGCTGTAAGTGCCACTTGGTGCTGGGCAGGTATCGTGCAGTGGATTTATAAAAGCTTTTTTGCTGATAACAGTCGCCTGCTGTAGCTGGAAATTAATTTCAGAAAATCTTTGTGATTGAACCAAAACACTGCAGTGGCAAGAAATAAAACTTTTACATGTGAAAGATGTTAAAATGCTCTGTAGAGCTGAGGGGAACTGCAGAGCGGGTGATAATTCTCGTAACTACGGACAACGTACGGACAACGTCAAAGTACACATAGTCATTTGACTGCATGTATTGCAGTCTTATATTGCATTTTTTTTTTAAAATAACCACCATGTCTGCATTTTACAGTATTTTCACATTTTAGATCTAATTTTAAAGTAAAATGTAAGCAATATTTTAATAAAAGGTGACTTTAACTACAGTAGTTCACTGCTGGTTAGAGTGCTAATAAGGAGCTAAGTCCTGGTTAGCAGGAATGAGTAGCATAACACCTTATACTGGCCTACTATTTTGTTGCTGCTCAGAGCTATCAAACCGACAGGTGGAGATAAACCAACAAATACCCGCTGCTCAGTCAGCGGTGTAACTAACAAACTTGGCAGTGAATCCAGGTTCCATGTATCAGTGTGATTTACTGCTGGGGATGTAGCTTGTTTCCTTTAGATTTCCTGTAGCATTGATGCTTGAGGGTATTTTTCTTTTACTTTTTGTCTCTGTTTTAGTCCAAAGCTCCTTCCAATTTCACAGCTGCATATAGAGTTTTAATGTGGGTGGCCACAGAGGAAAACTGAACTCCTAACCCTGGCAGTGTTAGAGACATGCTCTATCAATTAAGTACACTGAGAATAAAGCACCTGATCCCCGCTGTTCAGTATGCCGCAGAACAGGTCAACAGGTACATTTGGTGCTGCCTTTACAGGCGCTCATGTCCTGTGGTTCAGATTAGGTTGCTTATATGTTTATAGGTGAGGTTCTCTGAGGTAATTAATTCAACATTAGTCAGCACACCGGTCTCTGAAGCTCAGGAAGGGGCAGCATTTTTAAATGGTTGTGACGCTGAGTTTTTCTCTGTGACAATTGAAAATAAGAGATTAAAGGAGGGTGTAGATTGAAATATGTGTACTAAAAGGCAGACCCACAATAGCCAAGGCTGGTTTTTCACTGTTGTGGTAATTTTATTTCTTGTCAATTTGTTTGTGAAAATGCATGACTGGCCAGCACCTCAATTTTTCCTCTTTTTCTTTTCTTCAGGCTTTGTCTTGTAGAAGAGCCCGTCACAAAATCTAGTTTAATACCTTCATTATTTTAGTTGATATTATGCTTACATGGTGCATATTCCTATATCAATTTGTGTTTAATCAAATTACACACTAACCGACACAAAGCAAACCTTGGGTTGGATAGTATCCAGCGTAGGAGTGCTGGTTAGTTAGGTGGTTAGGCTTTGGGCAAAAATGATACTCTTAAGAGTAATGGGTCAATAGGGGCCCAAAGTTTTTGCCTCATTGCTTCCTAGAGGGTCCTGCCTGTGGAGTTATTTTAAATTATTTCAATTTTTCAATTTAATCAGTGTAAATTGAATATCTTTGGATTTAGCACTGTTGGTTGGTTGCAAAGATCTCATCTTGCTTGTCACTACTTTTGACATTTTTTTAGTAAAAGATTAATGGATTATTTGTTACATATCGACAAATTAATAATTTAATTAATTAATTGCAACCCTAAACTTCTGCTTTTATAGTACTGATCTTAGTTAATTGTAACTCTGGTGTAAAAGTTTTACAATAAATCCTCTTTTGTGTGTTTAGAATGGGCCTAGCAGCTTTCTACAAAAATCAAATAACTGGGTAGCAATAGCTGTTTTGAGAGCTACAAATTACTAGGAATTATCCATCATCTGGATGGGTTGACAGGGTAAATGATAGTTTTATTATGTATTTCTACTCAGTACAGTTGTGTTGTAGGGTTGATGCAGGAAAAGGGGACTACAATTGCTGCCATTTTAATGATTCAGTACAGTGTTTGCATAACACTTTAACCTCACAGTGGTCTGAAGAGTTAAGGAAATCAAAATGTATGCATTTCATTTTAAATTAAGTCTGGAGGATGACCACCTAGAGCTTTACATTCCCATATTTTATCTGTCAGTTCTCTCGCACCCTCATGGAAACATCTATATCATTTTGTTTTCCTTCACAGATTTGGCACAGTGGCAGCACTTTTATTGCCGTGAATAATACTTCCTCTGTGCTTTCAGTCAGCTTTCAATGTGTATACAGTAGACTCTCACAACCAAGAAACTACCATTAAATTAATTAACCATCTCTAGTCCAAAGACTGGATACAAGGACTACAATTCATCAGTCCGTATGCCCACTATGAGGCTTCAAAAAGGCTATAAGTGTGAATATTTATATTCATAATAGCCTTCACATTCACATTTTGCTATAAAATAGGGAATATTTGCATCTTTGCAACATACGCAACAGCAAAAATGTACAGAAATGTACAGGAGGGGAGGACAAAACAACATGAACGTCTTGTAATGTACTGTAATGCAATACAAAACAACACCACAAATAAAAGTTTCAAAAATTATTATAGATTTATAATATTATATAATTTCCGGCAAAGTCAGAAGACTGTAAGCTTCATAAAAGCATAGTACCGCAGGGCTGATATGCTGAATTGCATTAAATTATACAATAATGTTTCCTCCCCCTATGTGGCTGTATATGTGTTTCTGTGTGTATATATGCATACCAGCAGGTGGTGACATTTTAAACAGTAAACAAACATGAGCTGGTTGGTTGATTTCTGTCCTTGACTGAGCTGCAGAGAGAATACCACTTCGGCAATTTGCGTTTCTCACCATGAAAATTGATTTCACTGTTCCAGAGCCCCTCGACACCCACACAGGTGTTTTGACTTATTATATTAGGGACCAAATTTCTTCTCAGGTTCACATTGCTCGGAGCTACGCTGGGCATTTGCTGAGGTCATTAAACTTCATGTAGTAATAAGAGAAATAAAGGTGTAAGTTGCCTTTACAGCCATGGCAAAATGGGTTGGAAGGCCACAGAGATCTCAGTTAAAAGTGATCTGTACACGCCCACACAGCCAGCTCTTTGTAAGTTCAAACTTTATGTGTTAAGTGTTTACACTCAGTAGTTACCAGGTGAAACTGCTGCAAAGCTAACTGAATAAACAGACAAAACTTAGCTCGCTAATATCTTACCTGTTTAGAGTAATAACATCAGTTGGGTTAGTTGGATATTTCCCGCTCATTCAAAACTGTATGAATACTACTAATTCTGAAATGCACATACTCCCCCATGTGTGTCTGTATAAATAAAAAAGTCATACCTACGTTAATGAAGGATTGTCAGTTAGCAAACTACATTTGACCCTTGAAAACTGATATTTTTGAAAGCTATGCTTGTGATGCTACATTGACTTCCTGTTTACATCGTTGATTGCTTTTGATTGGACAGCTCTACATACTGTATGTTTCCTAGCAACCAATTAACATATTGCTAAAGCCTTTACTAGCTAAGACATTTTTTTAAGTTTTAACAGTGAAACCTGATTTAGTAAATCATTGGTTTGAAACCGGCTAGTAGTTATTAATAATTTAGGAAAGACTTTACACACAAACTAAGTAATGGATTTATAAATAGCTGGTGCAACCAAATCTAAGACACTTGAATGTTTTGACCAGAAAACCTAAATCATGCTTAACTGAACCGCTGATGATGGAGAAGCACCAACTAATAACACAGACAAACACACTGACAATAGGATACTTAAAGCGAATCATCTCATTTTCACACAAATACTGTATAATGTAACCATGGGAACATGTACATACTGTACAGGCATTAAGTAAGTGATGTTTGGACACTAGTACCACTGGGTATTAAAGCAGCATTAGCAGAACTTGATCATCTTTACTTTCAAAGTACACAGCAGAAAGAGAGGGCCGTCCACTAGGGTTGGTGGTTTGATCCCCGGCTCCTCCTGTCCACACGTCAAAGTGTCCTCGAACGAGACACTAAAGCCCAAATTGCTCCCGATGGTCAGACCAGTGCCTTGCATGGTAGCTTGCTGCCATTGGTTTCTGAGTGTGTGTGTGTGTGAGAATGGGTGAATTAGAGCAACAAAAAACATGATAAGACAAAGAATAGGCCAAAGTGTGATTTAAAAGTATCTGTGGATCCAATCTGTCCAAACCTTTATAGTAGATTATTTTAAAGTCTTGGGGCTACAGCTGCAACAGCTCAGTCTCCTTCAGACTTTCTGTTAACTTTGGGAGTACATTTAAAAGGCTCCAGTCATGTTGACGTACAGTAGAGACTTCTAGAGGAATTCAGTGATAACTGCTGGAGCTCTTCCAATGCGAGTCCTTGTAGGTAATTAAAAAAGCGATCTTAAAATCAATTCTAAAATGTACTTGGACCCAGTGAAGAAACACAAGCCGACTGTTGGTTCTTAGTTAAAAGTCCGGCTGCTCTTGTCTTGAATCACGGACAGGTAAAGATGATTCATAGATGACTCACACCACAACGTAATGAACTGCAGCCATCCAAAAGGGGAAGCCATGAAGCCCTTTCTGTGTACCTGTAATGATAAGATGGATCCTAGTTTTATACTACCATAATGCATTGGAAAACTATTTCTTTGTTTGTTTGTTTTTCTGTTTTGAGCTCAAGGCCTTTGGAGCCGATTCTTTTGTGCCACTGGTTGCTCGCTCATTGCATTTTCTTCCGTTGGAGAGCAGTGGAAACCATGTGTGAAGGATGAGATGGGGAATGTTTGTACATTTCATTGGGAGGGGAGTCTTCCTCTCCATGACAGGATACAGACATTACCAGTCGCAACTGTTGAGTCACTGTTATCAGTCAAAAACCCCATCAAGGCTGGATAGATTATGGTCATTTTGTGCAATGGGCCAGGGAATTTCTTACTTACTTTCCCTTGAAATGAAAATAATCTCAATTTCACACACATACATTTGGCTCCAGATACACACACACATACATTCTGGCATCATCAGCATGCTCGTGCTCAGGTCTTCATAGATCGGTTGATCTGCAAAATTGATGCAAGCGCACCTTCAGACGTCTACATGACTGTATTTGTAATTCGTCCTTGCATTTGCAACATGCCACACTCTTTTTCTTCACTTTCTCTCTCTCACACACAGCCTCGATGTACACACCTGTCTCACCCAGAACATCCGCAGTGTTAAAGTGTTTACTCTCTTATCCATGGAACTCATGATAAATGTCTGATTCCATGGTTTGAGTAGCAGCACTGAGCCTTTTTGGAGGACATTGTGCAATTTAAAAAGCCGCAAGCAAAATGACAGGATGCAACACCTCATAATCTCTGACTCTATTTCAGTTCGGTTCACTTTGACATGATTTATTGGCATGAAAGTAAAGAGCAACGCTGGCAAGATATCAGGGTAAAAAATGAAAATGTGCACACCATGTCCCCATTTACCTTCTTGTTTTTGTGCATTTGTGTGTGTGTGTTTGAATGTGAAATACAAAATAACTGACTGTGTTTAGCGGCTATCTGAATAAAGACTGAGAGTTCACTGGAGAGAGACAGAGGGTGGGAATTGGTTTATGTGTGAAATTGAAACCATTTTTGTTTGTCATTGTGTGTGTGTGTGTGTGTGTGTGTGTGTGTGTTTATGACAGCAGGGGCAGAGAGCAGAAATCCCATTAACAGTATGGGCTTGTGGAGGGAAAATGAAATATATTTTTTAAAGGCCTTGTTATCGAATCGAGCTGGACAATTACCATGTTCCTCCCGAAATCGCCTCCCAACATCCTTCCACCCTGCTGCCCCCTCTCTATCCCCCCCATTCCCTACATACCTCCATCTACCTCCATCCTTCCTCCTCTTCCCTCTTCATTCTCTTCCAATTTAACTATGAGCATCTTCTTCCTCATCTTCTCATAACTCTGTCTCTATCCTGCATCTTTCTGCTACTGTGCACCTCCTCTCCTCTCCTCATATTTCCCTGTTCTCCTCCCTCCGCCCCTCCTCTCCGCATTTTTCTTTCCCAACTTTGGCCTTAATTTAATTTTCTGCACCATTAATACTAAGCTAAGGCCTTATCGGCCTGATTTGCAGCCCACTCTGAGAGAAGAAGGCAAGTCTTATTTCGGGGGCCTTTCCTTAAATCAAAATGGTGGCCCAGTTGGCTGATGGGAGGAGAGGCTGATGGATGGTGGCAGAGACAGAAAAAATTGGCAAATATAAGCTTGGCCCAAAGGAGAAAACACACATATTCGCATGTACACCCACACACCCACACACACACACACACACACACAGTGACGCTGCCAAGCAAGGTTCTGGCTGAAGAGAGCGCTGGTAATTGACAGTGCAGGGTGCAGCATCCATCCTTCCATGAACTCCCAACTACAGCCTGTCTATAACAACCTCTTCCTGACCGAGATACTGTCTTAGTACTGCTGCTTTAACTGAACTGGGATTATATGATGGAGAGACTCACAGCAGATATCAAAACACACATATCTACTGTACGCATTCATTTCTGGTGAAGGCAAGTTGGATTTTTACATGCTTTGGAATATGGGTAGTCCTATTCAATCCAAAGTCCAATTTAAAAAGTGGTGCATGGTGTTATATTGTCCAAAATGAGAATTTTTAGTTTCTCAGGATTAACGTCACTACGTGCAGTAACAACAAAACTGTGTTGGGTGTTTTAAGAAAAGACAACTTTGCACTTCTTACAACTTTACCACTAGTGTAACAGGTCTATGGTCAGGAAAGTCTATTGAAGAGATTCATCCTTTGTATGGTAACTATTTTAGGACATTTCTGATTAAGTTCGACAGGCACTACATTGTCAGACGTACCTCAGCATTTACACATATCAGTGTAAGCTGTACTCTTTCAGCCTCAGTTACAAATATCGACTGGCTGGCACCTGTGGAAAAAAAGTGTCCTAATGCATGAAAAGAACATGCAATGTTATATATAATATAATTACCCAATATACAGTAATTGCTACAGAATATATTATCTAGATCTATGGCACAGGGAGAGACCCCATAGGGAGGGTTACCATCTAACTGAAAGGGGATATTAAGCATATCATTTTACATGATAATGCTGACACCAGCATGTTAAAAGAATAGTTTGACATTTTGCACTTTTTTGCTTCCTTGCTAAGGGTTAGATGAGAAGATACCATTCTCATTTCTATACATAAAATAAGGAGCTGGGGCCAGGAGGTGATTAGCCTGGTTTAGCATAAAGATTGGCAATAGAGGGGAAAAAGCTGGCTTCGCTTTTTCCAAAGTCAAAAAATCCGCCTACCAATCTTTTTTTTTGTTGCTTATTCTCTCTGCAATTTGTGGTTTTAGAGAGAGTTATGTTCTCTAACTATTCTTGAAGAACAACAGTTTATCCATCTACCCAGCACTTCTTTGCAGCATCTCTGCTGGCAACCTCAAGGTGATGACAAGACTCTGGGAAGTCACTGCATCTGGCTGTTGTGTTCCCAAGTTGTCAAATAATTCCTTCATGATGCATGTGGTATCCAGTCTTTGGATGTGTTGGACAAATGGAAAGTTTTACTCTCTGTTGGTGATACATGACAAGTCAGGGCATCACATTAGGATCCAACCTCTTTTCATTTGCTCGACAAACCATCCAACAGTTGTTGAGATATTTTACTGTGGACTGCTGCACTGACATTTCCATCACTAGTGCCGTGCTCACAGCATGACTAAAAGGCAGATAATTCATTTATTTTAATGTTGTCTTGTAAGCATGATGGCTGCATGTTTAGCTTGTTACCATTTTCCACCATTAGCCAGCTCATCAGTGGCCTCACCCATAGTGAATAATATAGGCTACACACCAAACAGCCCTCTTGGCTTGTTACACCTTTTCTTATTCACACAGACAACAGCATTAATGGCTGGTAGTTTTTTAACTCAGTATGTTTGCCCTAATTGAATGTAACGCAGTGTGATGGAGCAGGGAGGGAGCTGTGGGCTGAGCTGTGTCTGTTGGCTGGACTGGTGCTCAGCTGCTGCTCTTTGATGCTGCATTGTCGATGTTGTGTTGTGAGCGTCGCAGTGGCTCTGGCCCACAGCGGCAGCGTTGTTCCATGTAAATTCATGTGTTTTGTCTCAGAGGCATTACAGGTTCTGACAGAGAGGCTGGAATTGAATTTACACTTGCACATCATCAGCAATAAATGATGAGTTGAACCCTGAGACACAATTATACATGACTGCACAGCAAAGGTTGAATAATGAATGAATTCTCTGGTATGAATGTAACATGGTTGGGGTTTTTCAAACTGCATTGCAGTTGACACCCACTTGGATTCTTTCTTCATTGAAAGAGTGGGACGGTTTGCAGCACAAGGCTTAGGAAAAGACGCTGGAGAAGGTACTGTAGGGATTTGATCCCAGGCCAGCAGGCTACATGTGGCTCCAGAGATAGCGGTCTAAACCCTCTGTTGTCTCATTCCAGTACTGACTAATTTCTCACCTACCAGATGCCACAATGCAGTTAAGTACTGAATAGGCTGAAAAAATGAATATTATTTTTCGGCTGTGTAATTGTGCAAACCTGCCGGCGTATTCTTGATGCGATGTTTAGAACGAGTTGTAATTTCTACTGTTTGATTTCCCTTGTGTTTGTTATGGCTCCCCTTCTGGAATCCATTAGGGCCTCTGCAATCACCAATCACACACGCACACAAACTGACATACTCTGACATACACACCCACTGTTTTTTCAGATTGCTCCTCTCACGCTTCATCTTCCATTTACCCACAGCAGTCCTCACACCCTCCTCCTTCCATGCCTCCCAGTGCCCAGAAATAATTGACATGCTCCAACCGACCTGCTTATTAAATAAACAACACACCGCTCAAAAAGAGGCTGCCTCCGCCACTCGTGCTGGGTTTGGACACATGTGTTGTGGCACCTTCAAGGTCCTATTAATCAGTCAGATGCAATTTGTTCAAGGGGTCTAAGTGGATGGTGTGTGAGCGCAAGATGCTGTAATGTGCTGTCCCTGGTTAACAAGGTTCATTTATAATGTTTACTGAGGTTTATTTACACAAGCAGCTAAGTTGTGTGATCTTCCTCGCATTGTTTTATTGATGGAATTGACCAGATGTTGAGCCAAATGAACTGCTCATAGTTTGGCACTTCATTTCTACATACACAGTGAGTTGGGCAGAATTTAACATGCCATCTGTGATGAGAT
>NTHP01000146.1:1723918-1758487 GCA_003416845.1 Oplegnathus fasciatus
TGGTGTGTTTATGTTTATGTTTGTACGTATGAGTGAGTATAGACTTGGTGTGTGTTTCCTGTACTTCTATCTTTGTGAGGACAGAGTTTTATACCTGGAAAGTTAGGACATTTTGAAATGTGAGGACATTTTTCCTAGTCCTCATGGCTGTTAAGACATCATTTAAGGGTTAAGGTTAGATTAAGGTTAAGGTTAGGGCAAGTTTCAGGGGTCAGGCATGTAGTTGTGATGTATTGGCCCTAAATCCGAATCATTAACTAAATCTGGAATTCACATTCCTGTTGGTGTTTCCACCCAATTTGAAGAACCAACAAGATTAGTTAAATTAGACCGTTTAAGGATTAAAAAGACAAGCTTTGTTTGCAACAAAACAACAAGAGAATACAAGAGTCACTGTGTTGTTCTTTGTAATTTGTGATGTTTAAATGGATGTTGGAGAGGGAACACAAAGAGGTAGAAAGGGAGACAAAGTAGGGATGAACTGCTGAGAGTTATTTCTCTGATTTAGGACAAAACCACATTGAGACAAATAACAAATAAAGCTATTATGTTTTCTTTTTCACTTGCTTGTCCACTTTTTCTCGCTCTTTTTGGGACAAATTTCCATCCCTAGTTCAACTGTTTATATCAGTGACAACCAGCGCTTGCTCACAGTCTGAACAAAAGCTGCAGACATATTCCTGCAGTCCTGAGGTTCAAGTTTGACCAGTTAGCGATGTTCAGCTCTTCAACCTTCACCCTGTGAGTGTTGCTAGCCATCAGGTAGTACTGCTAGTACTTTCTGAGTAGCTTCTGCCCAGGCATGAGTTCACAGGAAAGTTCACTAGTTGCTGACAAAGAAAAGGTCCTGTATCCCAAGAAGCATTCCTGGGCCACATGTCTACATCTGTGTGTGCTTATCTGTATGTTTCTTCGTATGAGTATTTTTGTGTATCTGTGTGTGCATTCACGCGTGTGTTCACACATACTGTATCATACACTCCAGCGAGATCCTCGGATGCTGCGTGTCTTACACATTTTCCATTATCACTGCATTCATCCTCAGCCTCTCCTCACTTCTTCTTTCTCTGAGGCTCCAGTCACACACTGTCTGAGGGAATGTGGTTAGATCTTAAACCCTGTTTTTATCACACTTTATCATTTCCTACTTTAGCGAGCAATTTCGAAAATAAAAGGCTGGATAACTTTTTGTAAAGTGATATGTTTAGTTGTTGATCAGTACCTCAACCCTGAGCATCCACTTGATGCATTTTGTTTCTAAAATTGCGTAATTACTCATTGTCAAGTCAAACTACAGTAGAACTAACAGACATCATACAGCTGGAATTAGCAGAACTTACTCTTTCCAGTGTTACCAGTTTCTCTGATATTCATTTAGGCCAAATGTAAATAACTACAGGAATCATGTATAAAAGGCATTCCTTGTATAAAAAAGTAACTTTTAAAGTAGCGTAGGTCACTGCTTTTATTTGAAACTCTGTATTAATAAGCATCTTAAAAAATATGATTGGTGAATCCCTGAATCTTTACTAAACAGGATCAAAGAAATGTTTGTTTATTTACCACATGCTGTCTAAATAGTGCCTGTTTAGCAACCATGTTCATTTTATAATTTTTTTTACCACTATGGAAGACAAAACCAAACCAGCACAAAGTAAAGTATTTGCCTCTTGGCCAACTTTTTAGCATCATAACAACGTATAAATGCAATCAGTGCAACTCATCGACGTCGCAATAATTCAGAAGGGAGCAACCCATCAGCCAAGCTGCTTGCGGCGTGAACGCAGAGTGAGAATAAGTGTTTACTGCCAAGGGGAGACGAAGCAGCGTGCATGGCAATGTGTGTTTTGGCGAGGAAAGGAGCAGTCGGATTCCGAGGGGTAAAGCGGGGCTGCATTTTAATTCCAGGTTTTGCCTAAATGCAAATGCAGCTCTGTCAGATGTGGACACGCTCTGGATAAATGATGCATGATAATGTCAGGTGGAAAGGAGACCCATGATGAATTTTGAAAAAAAATTCATTCAGATCCTGATTCAAACAAATGTGTTGTTTTCTTGCATTTTGTTGCGAAGTTTTGTTTTTTTTACTTTTGCCAAGTTTAGTGTTGCCTGTGTGTTCAGATTCAAACCCCTGCAGCAGGTTGAAGTATGTGTGTGGTGTATATGTGTGTGTGAGTACATGCTATATGAGCCGTAAAGACAGAGTAACAAGTGCCTGTTTGCCTGTTGTCGTTTATGCATGTGCACAGTGTTAATGGGTGTTTTTTTATTTACATATAATGCATACTGTATGGTAAACTTATAAAAGTATATACTGCACATTCTGAGCCTGAATGTGTGTGATAGGTGTGTCCTAGGGTCTTCTCTCTGCCCCCACGGGTGTTCCCTGAGGTTAATTGTCCCAGTCAGAAACGTCAAATTCGCCCATCCCAACACTGATAGGTCAGTTTTTCAATTTCCTTCCTAATTGGTGAGGTCAGGACAACATGGTGTGGAAGTGATTTCACATCAGCTTCTGGGGGGCTTCACAGGGATCAAAGAATCCCCTCAGGGAGCTATTGGCTTTTCATCTCTCAGGGTAATGTGTCAGCGTGTGTGTGGTTATGTGTGGGGTGGACCGGTGAAGACGAATCCTTGATGATCCCTGTGGGGAAACTAAATCTTTGCATCAGCAAATGATTAAACACTACATCAGGGGAAAAACTGAAGATCATACATCATATTTAAAGTGTATTCATGTACAGTATATACACACAACACAGGTTACGGTAAATGCATTCTAGAGAAACAACAGCATTATTAGAGTGTGATAAAATTTGTTTTTACTTGAAATATAAATGTAATTTTCAACAAATCTGGGAATTTATTCTGGGTGTATATTTGGAATAAAGAAGAATAAGGAAGAAGCTGAGAATAGGATGAAAAACAGTCAATACTACAAAAATACATTTGATCAGATTTTAAAAATACAGTTTCCAAATCAAGTCCTTGTAAGTAGTTCAACCATTAAAAAAAAACTATTTAGAGGGACATTGCCACATATTAAGTAGTTTATTTGCATAAATTCTCTCTTTAGAATCCATAACCTGAAGATTTTTTTCTTTTCAAAAAATCTGGGTGAATTTCTTAGTGAAAATCTAATATCTAATAAATATAATAATCAGGGAGTTGACAATCAAAAACAAGCAGAAACAGTACACAGTAGTTCTCAGGAAACAAATCATGTGCAAATGTGCATCACACTCACTTTAACAAAAAATATATTATAATGTACAGGGACATATCATACTGTGTTAATATCCAAGATGTATAAAATATGACAGGAAAGTTAGGAGTTTTTCCTCTTATCTGCGTATGTCCGCAGCTGTATACCTCCCAACAGTTGTTTTAGCTCACGGACACACAAAAACACACCCATCCTGCCGTAACTCTGGGATTTCTAAGTGGATGAAGCTTGATGCGACCCAGTGATGGAGATTTGTGAAACTATATGCTACTTGGTGAAAATTAGTATGTATCTCAACGCATCAAGTTGTCAGAATTTGCAGCTGAGTTTATCATGGCCGTCTCTCCTCAATATAAACAGATAGTGACGCCAGAATGCATCCGGGCGAACAGGCTGTTTCTTGACGCCTGCAGTGGGTTAGAAACTGTCTGTTCCAAAATCAAAACACCCTCAGCTGCTCACAGGATCCCATTTAGTTTGAAATGCCTCTAAATACCCTTCAGACAGGCATCCTCATCAATCTGATGCCATAATCCATCATTATGAATGCAGAGTGGGAGGCTTTGATTCAAGGAAATAGCTCCTTTTGTTTCCTGATGAAAAATAACTCGATGGCTGTGACTTTCGTACAGTAGATGAGTGATGGTTTTGAGGCAAGAACAAAGCAGCAGGAACGGTATTACTCACATTTCAACTGGTAGGCTTGAGACACAAATAAGGTACAGCCTGATGGGAGGGCGGCCTCCTCACTTCTTCATGGCTTTATGTTGTACTGGTTTTAGCTGGTGTGTCTGTGGGATACATCTCTTACTAACACTTTTTACTTTTTAATGCAACAGACCCACTCTATTCCCAGTCGTGCTGAGCTTAACATGTTTTTAACACCGATGATTTAAAAATTAAAATTTAAAGTATTTATATATCTTAACAGTATTTCTTCAGGCTACAGAGAGAGCGAGAGCGATAGAGAGCAAGAGAGAGAGAGTTTTACCGTGTAATACACAAGGTTGAAAATAACATGCACATTGTGCAAAACACACACTTCCTCAGGGTGCAACCTTTTAAATTGGGTCTAAAAGCTTCCATGTACGGAAAAGCTTTTGCTTGTTGTCTCAGCATTTAATAATATTTTTACTCACTTTTAATTATTGTATCCTTGACACTTAAGACGTTTTCTGCAACAGCTGAATAAACTTCATTTTCTACATAGATGAACTAATGGGAAACCATTAATTGAGGCGTAAGGATCAGTTTCCTTACAGTATGTCTGAAAGCCTCTCATAATGACGTGTGAGTACAAATCTGAAGAAACGAGAGTTTAAGTTAGCAGAGCATTAGAGGGCATTTTTTTCTCACCTCAGCATATTTAAATGTGTTGAGAGGTAAGATTAGGAAAAGATGATATAATTCAGTGGGGGAAAGTTAAAGTTTAAAGATGCAGTACACCTCCCACACAGGTGTTTTCACATATGTTGCCTGAAAAGACCTGTGTGAGAATGTACAAACTGCCGTTGATTGACGTCTCTCTCTATGGTGCTGTTGCATGCACCTGTTAGGGTAACTACACCTCCTAGACCATTATTATTCTTATTGGTACATAGAGTTTGGTGCCATCATGTAATTCCCAGCATAGCTCCACGCAACTTCAATCTGAATGGAGGTCTAATCAACCAAGGTAATGGAAAACACCTGCGTGAGTGAGCAGGGCCTTTAAAGTTAAACAGCAAATGTTTGGTGAGCATGTATTCTCTTGAAAGTCGAACCAAACCTTTCTGCCCTGCATCACAGCTGATGGAATGGGCTTAAGAATGACAAACAATAAGAGAATAACTGTAATAAAGACTTGAACCCTACCCTGAGCAGAAAGGCCGAGAGCAGACATCAGATACAACATCGGACTGATACATTTTTTCTCCTTCAACCTTCAATGACTTCTGCATTTTGAGGACGCCAATGCCAACACCTGTAACACTCAAAGACAATTAAAGTAAATACAGTTCATCCAAAAGAAATACCTGCAGCAGAATCATTTTAGCACTTATTTGTAGCAGTTAATAGCTGCAATATTTAGTTAATGAAACACCACCAGTTTCACTAAAAGGGTTACTCCTGTGTCTTTACAATAACATTTACAAGCCCACAGAGTACATTAGCTTCTTGCTGTAAGCCATACAGTAGGTTCAGAGAGAAACAGAGAGGAAAAAAAATCTGGAGACATTCCTGCCGGGAAATCACGCAGCAAGAACAGCTTTGAGCAGTATAGCAGCAAGTTAACTTTTCAGCAATAAATGCGTCCTTATTTGATGTGGTTCTAGGCCACATAAGTAATGTTTGAGGGATTAAGTGTTGTTTTCTTGTACAAACAAGTGATAGACTGAAAATGAGACCAAAGGAACTGTGAGGGTGAGAGAATGGAAAGCTGACGGGCTTAGAAACATTTTAAGCCACAATATAAAGGGAGACAAAATAATGTAGACAAATATATAAAACAAACAAACCGGGAACATAAAGTGGTGGATATAAAACAACACTGAACAAAATGTAAAGCTAATTCTTGCATTACAGCAATTATCAATATTATCAGGTATACATATATACATATACATACACTGAAATGCTATAGTGGCTTCATCTTAAGAGTGTTAATAGATTCTCATGGTGGCATTGTAACTCCTATCAGTATTCAAACACAGACATGATTGTAATTATCTAATCAAGTGTCCTCTCGTCTGGCTAGCATCCTTAGCGAGCTCTCTCCATTGCTAATCAGCTAATTACAACACCATTACAATCAGCCCAACTCTGGTTTACTGTAGATGAGATGCTAGATTAGCATGGTAAACAAAATATGTGGGAGAAGGAGGTGCAGGAGGACATCAACAAGTTCAAGGTAGAGGAGGAACGAGGAGGAGGGAGGACAGACAGAGGTAGCTTTGGAGGTAGTTTTTGAACTGCTTAAGGCAGAAATGAGTACTGTTTTTGCAGTGCGGGACTTCACACTTTTGATTTTACCGTTTATGCAGTCTACGCTGCTCATTATTTCAGTATCAGCGCTGGTGTGTACTTAACCGTTTTATACAGCAAACATTTTGACATGTCATAGCGGAAAAAGCAGACATTTTGGCTTGCCGTAGTAGGAAAAGCACAGGTGTAATTGATAAATAAGACTAAATTCCATTTAGGTGAGATCATTCCAAGTTCCTGCTATTGTGCATGCTGGCTCACTGTCATGGCTTACTGGGACCTTTGATGGAACTGAGACTAAATTTGTTCCACCTGTGATTTTCCTGCTATGACAAGTCAAAATGTCTGCTGTGAAAAGGGCCTTAAATGAAACAGAGCCATTGTTAATGTTGATTACACCTGTGTTTTTCCTGGTGTGTACATCAACATGTCTGCTGACAGTTATTAAGGCTTTTATTTACTTGCTTACTAACTTCTGAACCGATTTAAAGGCTGGGTCACTTTATTTTTAATCTACTATGTGTATATCTTGAGTAGCACCTTTATTTTTTGTGCTTCGTATGCATGCAGTATTTCATTTATTTTTTATAAATAAGTTTATAAGTTATATATTTAAGCACTTTTTGTGGTTGACACTTTCATTTGTCTGATTGGGATCAGTAAACATAAGATAAACTTATCATAAGCACGTTGGTAATCCATTTTTAGCCGGTATCAACACGCAATCCGTGTCTGGATACATTGTCTGGGTAATGACATCTGATACCCAGCCTTTGCATTTACAGCTAGTATCTATAAGCACACTTGTTATCTTGATTCTGCCTGTATTGTGATAAGATCTCAATTTCCAAATTAGGCTGGTGGAGTTCGACAAACGCGGTGCGTCCCAGGTCAACAGTGGTGATGACGCTGTAGGAGGTCCATGTATTTTTCCTTTGCCAAGGAAGGAGTCGTTTGTGTTTTTGTGTTTGTTTTTTTCCCAACCTCGCTTGAGAAAGCAGGAAGAGGTGGACTTAGGTGACCTTTCAAGTTGTCGAGTGTTTTTTTTCTCTTACGAATACACCTGGCTGGGTTCCAATGACAATGCCAGCTAGACCACCTCCAGATGCCAATGGGCTGACTGGATAGCATTCTGGTTGCAATGTGTTCTGGGTGCATTTGTATGTGTTTTTTCTCATCCAGTTACAATATCCCAATGCAGATTACATGTTAATACCAGGTGTAAGTAGAGTGTGGAGATCAATCACAACACTTTGAAAATGATTTCACCTTTTATTTTACTGGTTTGTGGCAGACCTATGTTTCCTCCAATCTCCATTTTGAGCCATTTTGAGACATATGTTTGTAAAACAGTTTGTTTTAATGCCGGAGTAGTCCTTGTCGTAGCACTACCTGTAGGTGGATCTCTTAGGAGACCATAAAAGTTTCCATGCTTTGGGTTCATTATCTCCTGATTCACATGCAAACACACACCTTGTTAGCTCTTTCTGGCCCATTTTTATTTCCAGCACCATTAACCTTTCCTTTCTCTCACTATCAGGCTACCTAGCTAATGCTAATCTGCTTGCGTCTTTGAGTTGCACAGCAACAAGAATCATCCAACACTCCTTGCTCCCTTCGACCTCTTGTTCTCTCTGTTACTAATGATGCACACAGGTTTGTACTGCGAAGAGGAGAGAAAAAAAGCCTTCTTCACACACAAATATACATATCTTGTTTGGACACTCAAGTCATGTCTGGCTGCTAAAACTCAATAATGCAGCCACCTCTTCACGCCTAATGCAACACCTTCCTCACCAATCATCATCTCTTCGATCCTCCTCCCTTTGTTTATCCCTTTAGCTTTTCATGTCCCTCGCTCCCCTCCGCCCTCCTCCCCTCTGTATCACACCACTTCTCGCTTATTGCTTTGTTTTCTACCCCCCTGTTCTCGCATTTTCCATCTTCCGGCAGGCTCTATCAATTTTTAATATGGCTGCCAGTCCTGGATGTGTCATCAGCCTGGCAGTAGCCTCAGTGTTTGGCCCTGCCATGAAAGCCTTCTGGTTTTCACAGATGTAAAGGCTAGGTCTGATTTGCTTCACGCAGCAGAGACCACACTCTGAACTGCTGTGGGGCCCCAAAGCTATACATCGAAGGATGCCGTGACACTCAGGAAAGTGGCTTTACGGCTCTGGTGATTCTCTGAGATATATTTTTTACTTCTCTCTATGAGCGAAGCTTGCTGCTAAGCAGTAAAAGTCCTTCTGCACCCCGGCTGGAGTTTAATCCATGGTCTTGTGACATTAGGTTATGGAGTATCATATCAAACAAAATGGGACCGCGGGGATGTATTGGAGTGATTTTCATGGGTAAAATGGGACATCTGCTTAAGATGCAATGAGCTGTTTGAGAGACATTTCCAGTGATGGAACAAGTATTCTGATCTAATACTTAGTAGAAGTAAAAATAGCAATGAAGGTCCTCTATTCAGACGAAAAAGTTCTTAAAATATCGAAAATTGCTCATTATGAAGAACGCCCCCTTTCAAAGTGTGAAACTGTTGATTCATTACCTTGATCATTTCAAAGCTGTGTGGTCCAGGTGTGCTAAGTCTAAGTACTTTATACTGTATACTGTAGGGTAGGTAAATCTAAAGAAATGCACCATATTTTAAGCACTTATTGTGGTTTGTAAAATCTGTGACGTAACTAGTACCAACAGATCTTATATAAATGTAGTGAGTACAAAGTGCAATATTTGTCTCTAAAGTGCAGAGTACATTTATACATTTCCATTAAAAGAAAATACAAGTACTTGTATTTTAAGTAAAATTGGACTTAAAGGGTCAATTATCCCAAATTACAAAAATGCTTCTTTTACTGAAGAAACAGTCCCTTTTTAAAATGTTCCCAGCATGTTCTGTGCATTAACCAATATATCAGGGACCCTGTTTCTGGAAAATGTTGTTTCAGTTGAATTTTCTATGTAATTTTTCAATGCTGGGAGCACCATTCACTTCCANGGTGGCCTCCACAAAACATTATTGGTGTTCTGTTAAACTGGTGTCTGTTGCACTGACCTATGTCTTCGTATTGGGCAATACAATTAAATGTTTACAACCTTGTGTCACCCATGTGTATAAAGATACTGCCACAAGCTCATCTATCTCTGAGACAAATCCTTCTCCTGTGCGTGATGCTTTTTCTCTCCTTACAGTCAGCAATAAATTTGGGGTCAGTGGCTGCTGATTGTGTTTGCCGGTTGGTTTAATGAGTATTGGAGTAGCTGACTGAGGAAAGGACAGGTGTTTCATGACTCAAACCACTGGGATCATAGAAAATTTAGCATGACTTCAGGCATTTTAAAGTATATTTATATCTCATAAAATACTTGAAAAATGCATCTTGCAGTCAGCACTCGAGTCCGGTGAGTCCAATATGAGAAACCCCAACATCTGCACTCTGCAATGTGTGAGCATCTGCATTCTACAATGTGTACTTTGTGTATCTTTAGTTATTGAGTTTTCCACCAAATCTTCCACCCCAGCATCAACAAGAAGCCAGTGAACGCAACAGTATACAGTCACTGACAACCACGTGGTGAGTCCTGATGCTACATCTGGGCCACTGGAACATGTAGCGACACCAAAGACCTCTGGGGATTGTCGTTTCAAATTATTTTTGGGCTACAGTGTAGAACTAGTGGATAGATGAATAGCAGTATATAAAAAGGAAATCTAAACCGTGCACCCACATAGTAAATGACACTTGGCAGATAAATAAAAGTATAAGACAGTGCAGTATATGCTGTTATGAAACATAACATATAATGTATGGCATTTCTAAAAGAAAAATGTGATAATCGTTCTCTAGCTACTGAAGTGATACTATAGAGTGTGAGCTGTTATGGAAGTTGTAGGGGAAATTGAGTATTTACAGTATTTTTGTGTTCACAGATTCATTGTTTGAGGGAGAGTGTTGTTTTGCTAGTGTGAAGTTTAATACATGGACATTGTACCTACTCGTGAGGACCCTCATTGACTGAAACAAAACAACCTGAGTAGTCCTCACAAATCCATCTTATATGAACCATAACCTAACTCTACCTTTAACCCTAATATCAAGTCTCATACAAAACACTTCGAAAAAGTGGGGACTGAACCAAATGTCCTCACTTTTCAAAAATGTCCTCACTCTCCAGGTCTAACTGTTTGTCCTCATAAAGAAGTCCAATAACACGCACACACACAAGTGTGATTTATGAGATAACATAGCAGAACAGGACCTCACTTGTTGAACGCAGCAGTATATTACTCTGCCCGGCAGTGCACACGTTGTAAACAACTGTATTGTGACAGTAACACTGGCCATCTCAGTTCATTTCAGGTCAGTTCACTTCCATTCTTATTATCAGTTTCCTTCAGTTCAATCTAATTCAAGTCAAAAGTGCTTTATTTCATTTGGAAAATGTATTGGTTTAATATGAAAAATGTTCCCAGAGTTCTTCTGTGCTGAATCTGTGAGGACCTCTAGCACTGATCGTTATCTGACAATGAGATCATCATGGGATTTAATTACCATCTGAATCACCTTACTATAATGAGGATGATTTACAAATTCTTTATTTAGAGATCCTTCTCTTCCAGTCACCACAGTCAGGGAGAGAAACAGATTATACAAGCTTAGGCATACATGGCAACATGTCTTAGTGCCTGTAACAGATGACTGATTGTTGCAAATGGAGTGTAAAGTAAGTGGCAAAAATGATAAAACATGGCAAATTAAATTCAATTACTTTTTTTTACACTTGATGTAGTTTTATGGAATAATATCTACAACAGCAAATAAGCTGATGTAGGAAGTATTTTAGAAAAATAACCAACCTCACAAAATGATATACATTATGAGAATGGCACATAAGAAAACAAAAGAAAAATACACATTAACATTTTACACTCTTCATAATCAAGTACAGGGGTTACTTACTGAGTATCATTTGTGCTCACATAATGTACACATGGAGTACATGTACGTATAGTAATAATAATCTACCAGCTGTGTGAATATTTAGGAAAAATTCATACTTAAATACACTTAAATATGCACGTACACACATGGAAGTTCTGTATTGGTGCTCTAATGTGTAGTTGACAAGAATTTAATTTAAAAAGGAAACTGTATTTAAAAAAATAAAAATATTATTTTAATAACTTATTCCAGTCTAGAGAGCATTGTAAACTACACAATCAGGTACACTAAACAAATTATCGCCTCTCTAATGAAACATTATTTTAATTTAATTGAAAAAAAAGTCATCAGTAGAGGAAGACATTCTGTGTCGATGAATTTTCACACCAAAAATGTAATTCATGATTATGAAGATGTATTTGTATTATTGTGAACTGCTGTAATGTAACCTCACCTGACCCTTGAGCCTGTTTTGAAACTGTTGCAAGCTCCAGTCCAAACAGTGCCAATGTTGGCCATATTGCCCATCAGTCTAGTCGGTCACAGTGTGTTGACTCATTGGCTGCAGCCTCTTGCCATGTTTGCCATGCCAGGACCGAGAGGACAAACAGTCTGTTGTTGGCTGATTGTTACTGTTGCTGGCTGGGTCTTCCTGGTTTACCTGAAGGTCAGTGAACTGTCAGGGGGTGGTATGGGGAACATGGATGAGGTAATCTGATCATGATGAATCACATTTGGGCACCACAGAATGCCAGTGTCATCATAGGTGTGTTTGTGTGTGTGTTGACATGGCTGCTGTAATCCTCCTGTGTCGTACCATGAGGGGAAAACTGCATTTTGACAACTTACATTCCGACCTGTCATCCTCAACTCCCTCCTCTCCCACTTCCTTTCTCACTCTCTGTGATCCTCCTCTCTCTCTCTCTCTCTCTCTCTAACACTCACTCACTATCTCTCTATGGATCTGTCTTGCAGGCATTTGGTCCCAAAACATGCCCAAGTATGTACTGAACATGGACGCTCCAAGCTACACGAAGTTGATGTCAAATGAAATTCTAATCCTGGTGCAAGTATCAACTACACTTTTAGACCTTGCAAAAAGGGGGTGCCATAGCAGGGGACAACCACAGACGTATTAAAGGAATACTGCACTGGAAATATGTATTTTGAGTAAACCCCCTTTAGGACTGAAAGGTGGCTCTGAAAGCTGTGAGAAGCTTCTCCATTTCCTTTGTGCATTACATTTATGTAATACAGAATTGGGACACAGCTTCGGTCGCACCATGTCGTGCTTTATTAGTACACTCTTGAAAACAAGAGAGTGTCAGCTGTCATGACAGTCCAGTTTAAATAGTCTCCTGCTGTATCACCTTCAGGATTAAGGACAGGTGTTTTAACTCCACAGGGACTGAAAAACTCTTGTTGAGAATGTATAAATGTGCCAAGCACATTCAAAGTGTAAGCTACACTTCTTTGAGCATCTGCATTCACACCACCACTGCCAACAGCATGAAACCTTGCCACTTACCACTTCACGCATGCATATAATGGAGTCAGCATATGCTCTGCCGCTCATACACACACGTGAAAATCCCACACATACACATACATACTGTATACATGTACACACAGAGACTACTCAGCAGGACATGTGGAGACACTTTTCCCTGGGGCCCAGTATGAACTGCACACTGCACACATGCGTATAGACACAAATACATACTGTATATCGCATTTCCATTTAGCTGATGCTTTCAATTAGCATGAGCACAAGTACACACACACTTGTGGACACTGACACAAAGAAACAGACACACACACATAAAACAAATGGCCCCAGGGTGGGCCTGCTGCTTTTCCCTCAACGCTCTCTGCTGTGTCCCCAGGTGGCTGCGCTGGCATGTCAGTGTGCGTATGTGTGTGTATGTGTGTGTGTGTGTGTGTGAGAGAGAGAGAGAGACAAAAAATGACGCAAGTTGAGAATGTGTGTGTATGAACAGGACGGAAATGCTGCGGTAGGAAGCGGTACACAAGAATAGAACAGTTGGTTCACTGATACTTTTTGTTATTTTGGGTGCTTTCATGGTACTATTTATGAAACGGTCAAAGGCAGATCTCTCACCTTCTGCACACTATCTGCTGGCCTCCATTTTCTTGAAGTGTGATGCAGTGCGGCAGAGAAGTCTCAAACACAGAAGAGATTCAGCGATTAACTGTCCCTGTCTTGGATAAAGCTGTGTTTGCCCCTGCGTGAAGTCGGAGTCCACACTCAGTGGGTGACACCAGTGTTTACCCAGCATATCGTCAAGGGCTCTGTGGCTCTGCAGAGCGAGAGGGCAGCAGCATGATGCAATGTAATGCAATGCATTGTCACACAGCACAGGGGCTATCACGCACTGCAATGAAACATCCGTAATAACATACATTATACTGACGAGGAGTAGCAGTCAAACCAAAGAGGAAAATAACTGTTTTACCAGTCACAGCCTGCAGCTATTTCTTAAATACATGATAAAAATCTGTTTTTGTCCCTTAGAAGCAGATCAAATATATTTAATTTCGACAACCAATTAATGACAGTCTGAGGTGAATCAGTTTAACTGTATTACATTTTAGTTTAATTGTAGTTATTACATTACTGTTAGTTTTAGTCTAGTTTGACTCAAATGCAAATATGGCACTTTCAGTAAATAAAAGCTACAACTGGTATGGTCAAAAAATAATCTTTTAACATTTCTACTCAGCCTGTTGTATAATGTCTTCAGTGGCTCTGAAAGGAGCTTTGTCAAGGCAGAAAAAATAACACTGGTGATGTCATAGTGATGTCATCAGGGTTATCTGAATAAATATTTTAACTGAAAGCCTGCATCACAAACTGGAACTGTAGAGATTGTAAAAAGAAAGAAGAACATTTATTGCGTTAATTCCAGCAGTCGCATCAGTTGATCAGCTATCAGCTGTTTCATTTATGCTGCCTGATTAGAGGCTCGAACATCACCTGAAGCTGTGTAACTGTTTTGCTGTTTCCTTGACAAAAAAGTACCTCTGAATGGAATTGAGTCATGTTTAAAATGCAGCTCTCAGCAAGAACCACTTGTTACAGATGAACAAATTATTGTTGGTATTAACATCAACTCAGCGGGTGTGTAACCTCTTGCTACACTGCAAACAAATGACTAAGAAACACCATTAACATAAAAGAGCTCATGACAACATAAGGTGACACAATGCAACATAGAAAAACAGCACAAAAAAACAGAGAGAGCAACAGGAAAGCACAATAACGTAAAACACTCGTCTATAATACATAAAATGCTGTACACTACTGTATATGCTGAGTTCTGCACTGTGATGCCATGGCTATATAGTCATGAAACAAACTGAGCAGATGTAGTGACTGCCGCATTCCAGCATCAATGTTCAGTGTAACTTTGAAAAAAAAAAGACTAAACAAAAACAAGGTTAAACNNTTTTCTCAGGTACAGAGCTGTATATCTGTTCCATAAGATACCCGGAGGCTGTGCTTTCTGTTCCAAATACATGTCAGTGAATCCACCATGAACTATTATCTGTCCGTTATGTGGCTGTCCTAAGAGGACTAGTGGATTAAAGCCATTTATGATAGCACGGCTCCAATTTCACCCCCCACAAAACTTTTCTGTCAATCCCCCAAACTCACCCAAATCCAGTTTACTGACTCTCATATAAAATTGGAGAAGGTGTCCAGGGTGATATTAAAGGTGCTATCTGAGTATAATGTATCAATATATATTTATTAAAAAAGCTTGAGGGGGAAATTGAATCTTTCCGGTGTTGTATGCCAAGAGAGGTTAAATTAAACCTCTCCCCATCAGCAACTGTATGAAATCCACTGCATAATGGGGTACAGCTGCAGAAAGAGTTTGAAATTCGACATTACAAGGCTATAAACTGGGTCTTCATTTTTATAACATATTATATAAAAGCGTCAGTCTTGGCTGTCTTTCACAAAGACAATGTATCTAATTGGACTCTGATATAACATGAGATATTACATGTAAAAAATGTATTATATGTACATTTTTATATACAGTATGTACAGTGTTGAGCGGTACTGTGGGTCAAAAGAAGATTTGAAATTAATTTTAAGATTTACAGGAATACAGGGCTGAATTAGTAGTCTGGTAGTCAACAATAAACCCCAACAGAGGTTCATCATTTGTTGTGATTATGAATAAAAATGGTGTGGCAAATAACAACTTTTGGCAGCAATGAGGCCCCCTTTAATCACAGCAAACAGCTCCCTTTGGGTTGTAATGGCTTATAGATAATGGTTATTGATGCAAGTGTACTAACTGAAACATTTTCTTAAAGTAGTATGAAAGCATAGCAATAAAGAAACAGGGGCAAACAGGATCAAGTCTTATTATCTGCCTAGTTACCACATGAGTTGCCACAGCAACCAATGTCAAACTCATAACATGGAATGAATCTTCAGACAGTGATATTAGCTGAAATAACCAGCTGTATAAAGTCTATTCATTTCCAGATATTACCTGCAGTAAACAACTAAAGAGAATATAACTGCTTATGCCAGCTAATCTATAAACATTTTATAGATTAGTTTATGCCGGCTAATCTATAAAATGTGTGTGTGAGAGATACATAAACACAGCACTTGGGAAAGACAGCATGTCTCTCAGTGAATTTGGGAAACCGCGAAGAAGTAAAAAAAGCCTGCGGCTGCAGGCTGAAAATGGACACTTGTGTACTGCACTCTACCTTGCTGTTACAGATCCCTCATGTTGAGTGATGATGGCTTAAATGATTGGAACACATCTTCCATATGTCACCAGTTAGTGGAACCGACTCACAACCAGTTCACTGATTGGATAACGGTTGCGGGCCGCCATTACGAGAAGCGAAGCGTATCATTGGGTGGGCCAACCCCATTAAGCTCAGGTCATCCAGATGAATGATTAAACAGGCGGAAGGGTGCTCTGGCCAATCAGCAAACAATCAGCCTTTTAAATGAGTATTATGCAAATGAAGCATCATGAATGCATCAAAACAACCATATGAAAATGATGCCTGGGGTGAGTGTGGGTACAGGTGTGTGAGTGTGCATGTGCATTCACGGTCCATGTAGGTGTAACCACACACATAACAGTAGAAAGAAACTGGAAATAATAGGTATTATGTTTCAACCCCAAGTGCCATGGGTTATTCTGCCTCATACAATAGGCACTGCAGGTAGGGAGAGGGGGCTGAATACATGCAACAAAAGCACGATAGATGATTTAGACTTCACAGACACAATTAGAAATAGCTGTTTCCCTCTGTTTCCAGTCTTTGTGCTAAATTAAGCCAACCAGCTGCAGGCTGTAGCCTTATATTTATGGATAGATGTACTGTAAGAGAGATATTGATATTCTAACTCTCAACATGTCAAACTTTTGCTTTAACCCTTTACATAAACACTTTCACCAAAGACAAAACAAGTCTGTAATAATTTAAATGTTTGCCTTCAAATAGTTGGTATTGATCATATGGGGTTTGTTTACATCCTGTGTCATCATCTGGCTTCTAGTGCTCCTTGCCCTGTTGTTTTGTTGATGTTGCTGCAACCCCTGACCTCAGTTTGGTCTTACTTGGTGAGTAAAATGTAAACTTGCAAATAGATAGTGGAATTTTGTTTTAACTATCAGGAACTATGAGCACTGAAACAGCCTGCAATTGCACCCGGAGCAAAGTATTTAGTGGCTTTGTGTAGCTACAAAATGTTAGAGGTAAACGATCAGTTTTCACTTGCTGCTTTGGTATTTCATTTTGATGATCCTTTAATCCAGGATTATTCAACAAAAACAGAAGCGAAATGAATTCAGAGACTCTAACAACTACTTTGCAGGATTACCATGTTTCATTTTTCTCAGCTGACAAGTTTTTTAGTCATCCAGATATCAGGTGAGACTTTCAAGATTTTTTTATTTGTCATTACACGATGCAGGATTCCACAATGAAATGAAGTTGTGGCTCTGTAGTCTCTGCAGTCTGGTGGTACGGCAGCGGATACTTCTTTAACGCTTGCCAGACGGCAGCAGGGCGAACAGGCAGGTATTGTCCTTTAGTATCCTTTGGACTCAGTGAGGTGAGGTGCGCAGGCACCTGGGTCGTACATGTAATGTTTCCAGTCAGGATGCTTCCTATTGCTCCTCCATTCAAAGTTAACAAGAACTTGGCACGCTTCCACGTCGATCAAGTCACTCTGGATGAGACAGGATCTAAAAACCTTGAAATGGAATTACAAACTGGCACTTAGATATGAAATAGAAACACAAAGTTAGGAACGAAAAAGCCCATCTTTCTCTGCTACAGCCTTCGGGCTCAGCGAGCCTCCTGCTGTCCCACAGAGAGGGTGCTGTTGTGCTCTGGGCTGTTTTTCCATGTTTGGTCAAATGCTGCCTGTCCTTACACTGTTGCAACATTATTGAAGTCTTTCTCCCTAAACACCCAGCAGCCATACACCAGCGGGAGAGCCTCACTCTGGGCGTGAACACCCAAAACACAAAAGGTATACAACTGTGAATAAAATTACACGTCCAACAGACCCTGGCTCCAGTGTAAAATTAGTATTGCACTTGATGTTTTTTTTTTTGTGTTTATCTCTTTAGGTTGTGTGTTCTCTGCAGGGCTATTCGCAAGAAATTTCTTTATTAAAACTACCTTTTTAGTAAAGAAAAGCGACTTGGCATGAGCTACAGTTTAACCCAAAAACACTACAAGCAACCAAAATAGATTAAGTGGTGAGTGCTTTGCTTGAGGACCAAGAATTAGGAGATGGGCTAAAGATTAAGCAGTAATATTTCTGAACTTTAATTTACTCACCCAATAATAGAAATTAAAAGGCTAAGTTTAGTTTTTGCCCATATAAAACATTTTCATTCACAAGATCCGTTCAAATCTTTCATACAAATCAAGGACATAATGTGTAAAAATGCTTCGCAGAGGCTTTTTTAAAGCCATTAATCTGTATTTATTCGTGGAAGGTTTGCTGACCTGCAAGCTCTTTTTCAGCAAAATCCATGCAGAAATTCTTCACATTCACTGTTCTCCTAGTGAGCTATTTTAAGACCTCAATATTTCAGTACTAAATAATATACTTCAAAGTATCTCTTAAATTAAGTGGCTCTTTAACAGATAAGATTTGAAAAATTAGTTAAGAGAAAATGAGGTTGAGATACTGCATCTTTTCCATCAAACCTGCTTCACATTCATATATAGAACTGGGATCTTAAAATGCTCAGCCTAAAGTGACAGCTAGTAATCTATGACTTTTATTGACCTCTATCTGCTAAGATGTGCAGTATTAGCAGATTGCTCACAGAGGTTACAGTAGCTGTCAATTGAAACAAATAACTTTTTAAACAGACTAGACCTGAACAGACCAGTGACCTACAGCAGCCAATTATAGACACAGCTGCAACATTTCAAAATAAACTAATACATCAGTTGTGAAATCCTATAATAATATTGATTTGGCAGTCTCTTTCATCAATTTTGCTTGAGAAACATATTTGTTATGGTTCAGACAGCAAGTATGTTGTTCAAGGCAGGAGGGAGGGGTCTTTAAATTTCTTGTGGTTCCACCTCCAAAGTCTGTCATGAGCTCCTGCATGTGTCCCACCTACTCCGCGCTGCAAGGGCTGCCATATGCTTTTTGACTCTGTTAAGGTTTATGTTTTTGTTGTTGTTTTCGTACGCTGCGGTATTTATATTCTGATCGCCCACCATATCCTGCCCCCCGCTGACACCTTGGCCTGTCGTGTGGGGTTTCCATGCCAACTCCCACCCCAGGCAGCAGCCCTAATTGGCCAACAACCATGTCATGGTGATTTATGAGAAGATTTATGATTCATGAAAAAAACAACAACATACAAGACTAATAACAAAAAAGAAAGTCATTTATCCATGTATTTTAGCTTAATTAGTGAAGACACAAAACAAAATACTGTGTACAGATATAAAGTGGTTTAATGGTCATTTGCACAAACCCATTTCATTTTATCGTTTCCCAATTATATTAATATACCCCATTTGGCTCATTCTTCATTAATGCATGTCTTGTGGCTTCACTCTTTATAATATGTGCGTGTATGTGTGTGTGACTGAGAGCAAGTGTAACTCCATGCGCACACATTTAATTGGCGTACCCCTTTGATGAAAGCTGCTATCCAAAGTACTTTACAGTGAACATGCGCAAATGTAACCTTGATGCCATCAACTCCAAGCAAAATCAGATCCAGCAGCCACTTGCAGAGACTAATTAATTGTATTTATGAGAGTTATTAAAACTAAGGCAATTTCAGGAAGAAATTTTAGAGTCTGCTCTCCACCATGTTTGATCATTCTCCAGCAGCCAAATGCAGGGTACATACTCATTATGCCCACTTGGCACACCTCCAGGGTATGGATAGTGTGTTGTGTGTGTGCAGTGTCTGTGCATACAGAGTTTCCTTGAAGACTTTGAAGGTTATTACCATACTTTCTTACCTCTATTAATCCAGTAAGAGAGAAAAAGTCCTGTTTACTAGTTAACTTTTGTCCTAGATACTCTGCAGTTAGTTAAAGGAGTATTCAAACAAATTGGGAAGACATGTCATGTCAGACATAAATTTGCTTTCTTATTTGAGATGAGAAGGTCAGTATCGATGTATCAATCTCACGTTTGTGTTAAGTACAAAACTGGAGTCAGGTCATGTTTAATCTATCTATCTAGTTGTCTTATTAGCACAGTGCATCTTGTTTGTTTAACCTGTACATAAACAGAAATGTGTGACTTTAGGGGGAGTTGCATATTGAAGCTATGAAGCATATTAACTATTCCTTTGATGTGTTGACTGGGAGACTGAGCTCTGACTGGCTTAGTGCAGCTGCAGTACAACTGAGTTTTTCATTTTCCAAAACTCGTTGAACCAACTGATGAAATTATGCGGGCTAGTCCTGTTTACATGTTCAGCATTAATACTAAACAACTGATATAATCTGGAGTAATTTAATTTATTGACCATGAAACAGCTGTTAAACATCTGCAAAGGTTACATTAGCATGGTGTTGCCAGCTAACTAGCTTTCACCAGGACACTGAGTGTGCTGAAACAAGGTAAAGAGTAGGTATACTGGCATTTTTTACAGAAAACAAAGTGTTGTTTTTTTGTGTGTCAGTTTCTAAGATCTGTTTACTGTTTACTCCAGTTAGTTGTTGACCGTAGCGTTAAACCGTAGTTAACATACCAACCATTAACCTTTAATTAGCTTATTAGCTTGCAGCAGATTTGCTCGTAGAATTCTACTTTCCACAAAACAGATGAAGCCAAATTTGGACAAAAAAAAAAAAATGCTAGCTTGTTTTGTTTTTTTATATAGAGGAGGTGCATACTCAGCAGTGTGTTAATTTACTGACCATGAAACAGTAAACAGATCTACTGCAGTTATTTTTGCGGCCATACAGTGGCGAGCTTTTGCAGTACAGATTGAGCAAAGAACATTTAGGAGCTTTCCAGACAACCTGACTGGACTGAAACAAGGTAATGTGACTACATGTTGACAATTTTTTTTACATGAAATGACTTGAAAATATTGGAGTTAGTGTTATTTATTAAGTTTATATAAGTTTGTTTTTGGAAAACATTTTAGAGTGACCGGTGACCGCTTTCTGCCAGTACTGTAATTTTATCAGAAGGTTACTTTGGAGGCTGCCCCACTAGCTCACCTTGAAACTGTTGTGCATGCTCATTTCAACATCATGCTCAGTCAGTCATTCACAGACTGTGCTCTCTTGTCAAAAATAGCCTAAGTCTTGAAGGCTGAATTTAACTTAAGAACAATTTATTGAACAATACTGAAGGGTCTATTATGTAATACTTTACAATGTGGCTGCACTACCTTTTTATATAACCAAGTAAGGCGTATTAGTAAGAGTGTAGGCTATTATTTCTCTTGCATGCAGCTTAGTAGTAGCCTACTGTAAAGAGAGAACTAAGCCTCTATCTGAAAGACTTATTTCTTGGGGAGGCTGTAGCTCAAGTGGTAGAGCAGTTCAGCCATTAATTTAATCAGAGGTGTCTAAATTTTAATAAGACACCTCTCTGTTTTCTGCTGATCTGCTTCCATTTTAATTTGCTGTTGATGCAAACTCTGTGTTTACCTGTTTTCTTGATAAATCTGGCATAGAATACATTTAATAGCCATATTCCAGTCAGTCCAACTGCTATTATTTGAAATTTACTGTATTCCAGTATGAAGTGACTAGTAGCTGGGTAACACTAAGCTAATATAAAACCTAAAATAGTAACTGCACTCTGGACCAAAATACATTGCCCTCGTTATTGAAGCTGCTATTGATGCACTAACCACAATTATATTGACTAAGGCAGACAATGGTAAGACACATTTAAACACGCCTGACTCTTGTTTGTCACTGTCAGATTGATCTCAGCCATAGATTAGCCATAGTGCATTGTCAGGACCAATTAAGGAAGGGTCACAGAAACTTCCTGATGATGAGTCAATTGGGATCAATGGCAGCGAACACACCGACAAACCTCATTGAATCACATGACCCTGGCAGGGTCTTGGTTTGTTGATCCAGCCTTTCCTCTGGGCCTTTACTTGCTGTTTCAGGAGACATGAAAAAATGGGCGGTGAAGAACATAGAAATGATGTAGAAGATAAGAGAGAATGAAAAACGGGCAGATTAAGGGATTAAAATGATTAAAAGAGCAAAGAGAAAACAAAGAAAAAGAGAAAAACGTGGAGAGAAAGTTAGCGTTTATTAAAGTGAAAGACTGTAGGAAAGGAGCAGTTTTGATTGATCGGAGTCTTTGTATCACCTGTTCATTCCCCTTGCTATCAAACATGACATCTGAGAGACTGAGCTGATTAAATTTAGGTGACAGTTTTAGAGAATGATGGATCTCACCTCAGCATTCCAACATTTTCTGATTTCCAGCACTCAAGATGATACAATTACAGGTGAAAATAGAGTTTCTTGATTGGACTAGGGATGGTACTGCACCATTTGTATGCAGCAACATGTTAACAATTGCCTTCTGGAGTGAGAATGTACAGTATCGGGCAATGAAAAAGTGAAAAGAAGGGAAGGACGAGAAGTGGAGAGAAGACTGATGAATTTAAAATGAAGTATGCTGATAATCTCTTGGCTGTTGAGACAAATTTTTGAACTGAGACTTGGGCTTTCCACTAACAGAGCAAAAAGAGAGAGGAGGAAGAGAAGAGAAAAGCTGTAGAGAGAATACAAAGACAGAAATGAAACAGAGCGACAATAGGAGCAAGCCAAGTGGAGTGAAAAGTGGTGGTGAATTCAAAGCTGGTAATCTCCTTGGTGATGCGCTGTTTTATGAGTTGGTACCATATTCCTTTGAGAAAATAGACAGAGCGGGCGGAAAGAAAGGAGAGAAAGAGGTGGAGGAAAATGACAGGAAAGGACAAAGATCTCTGGTTCAAAGTAAAATGGACGGGTAGAGGTATGAAGAGAGGTCTACCTCTCCTCATCTGTCCTGTCTTTATGTTTGTACGGTATTTTTAATCCCTGTCTTTCTCATCAGCGCTGTCTCCTTTCTCTTTCTCTTGTTCAGTTCTAAAATGCTTGTGCATTACCAAACAGGCTCAGAATAAAATCCCTTTCTTCTCCCTCCCTGCCTCCCACTTTACATCTTTCTCAACATTAGGTGTGCGTTGGCTGCATTAAATCCTTCTTTTTATCCTGTTGAGTCATCTGTTTTTTACGTGCTCCGAGGTCGCCGAAATGGCTGTGCGTGTGCCTCCCCCTCACCACCACCCTCCACCCTCCTCAGCCTCTGTCTCTCCTCCCTCTCTCCCTCCTTACCGAGGCACAAACCTCCCTCCCTCCTCTCCAGTGTTTCCTTTTGTCCCTCCATCACCATCAATCCAGGCTGTCGGCGGCTGATCCTATGATTATGAGGCAGAGCTAAATAGGCAGTGATGGTGTGGTGGTTAACGGTGTTGGGATGAGATGGGTTTTTTATGGAGGGGGTGGAGTTGAGGACAAGGGGAAGCTGTTGGGGTGACTGGAGATTTGGCCCATTTAGATGTGTTAGGTGTGAATTCTTTCATATACAATGAGCCTGTGCAGTATATACATGACTGTATATTTGTGTATTTGGGATCCTCTAATGGCACCAAGGGAGTAGTTGTATAAAGATAGCCATTGCTGTGTCCGCGTTTAATCCACATGCAATGTGTATGATAATTATTCCCTCTTTTCCAAGCACAATCAACAGTGGCTTCATAACTCCACAGATACACTCCAGTGGAAGAACCCAGAAGCCATTAAGATGATATGAGGCTTGTAATGCACCATTAAAGCACATGCTTCCATTTGCAAAGTCTAAACAACTCAGATAAAGGACAGTTATCACACACAGTGATGTTTTCAATGCTCGATTAATGACTTGTAGAAAATGGATCCACTGGAATAATTGCTCAGTGCTCAAGACAACTGCAATCATGTATTTTTTTTTCTTCCACTCTTAGAAAACAAATAACAACAATTTGACTGCCTCCTTGGACCTCTGAGGAAGAACTGGGATTTTCAGAAATAATTGAATGAAGTAAAGTTAATAAAGCTGATGGGCCAATTCACATAACATCTCCTTTTGCAGTATGTGAGAACCAGGTCAGAAAGCTTCCTAATAAGGTGCCTTTTTAAGTTTAAGTAGAGTGAGAGTTAATTCATCTTTAATTCAATATTCTGCTATACTTCAGCAGAATGAAGACAATAATGTAGTTTGCTGGTTTTGCTGATTCTGTGCATGCCATTTTATTGAAGCAACAGATTTCTGGCAATCAGCTTGAGACTTTACTAAGCAAAAAATTAACAAATCAATCTTTTGTACCGATTCTTTTTCGAATTCGGTATATACCGGGTCTGCACTGCTAGTACTGCTTCCAGGATATAGCCACAGCCTTGCAGTCTGACTCCGACACTGGAGCGCATTACAACTTGTAATAGTGTTACAAACAAGGGGGGGAGCACAAAATTCTGGACCCTGTACGTATAGGCATTCCCTATGGACCCCTGCCCGCATCCATGGCTATTCATTCTAGTATCTTTTTGGGCCCTCCTCACATGAGGGCCCTGCATACTCAGTCCCCTTTGTCCCCCCTGTCCTACGACCCTGGTTACAAACTCACTCGAGTGCTGAGATTGTTCAGCTCTACAAACCCGCACACTCGACTCGACCTGACTCAAGTCTTCAGAAAATTAAATACATTATGTTTTGGATTGAGGTCAAGTGACCGACTTGCCCAGTTAGGACTGCTCCACTGTTTGTCCTTAAAAAGCTCCTTGTTTACCTTATCTGTATGTTTAGGATCGCTGTCCTTCTGCATTGTTCTAAAATTTTTCTAAAATTGGGGGTCTAAAAAGCCACAAATTCTACACTGTTAAGCCTGTATGGATGTGACGACCTTGAAGCTGCAGATTCAGGAGAAAGCTTCAAGTCAGCATTTTAACCTGAAGTCAATTTTTCATTTTCAAATTTAATGCTCTGGTAATACAGAGACAAAACAGTGAAAAATGTGCCACTGTGATACACCATAGAGTAGTTTTCTCTGTAGAAAAACAACACCTATTCCCCCCTGCTTCCTTCTCATTTAGCCCTGTTTTCTCCATTGAATAAATGTGTTCAAATCTCAAATGTCCAAATAAAAATTTGTTTTCCCGATTTTAGTCATTTGTTCAACCACCGTTCTCTCAGCATCTCAGGAGCTGTGCTGCTGGAAGGACAGCTGGTTGTGAAGACAGTGCCGGCCATGACAAAATTTGAAATGGTTGCTGTTGATTGGATGGATGGATGCTTCTTTGGCGCTGCAGCTGATGTGTTGCTTCTGGTGTGAATTCAGGGTTGGTCTTCCATGGTATACGAGTTGCGTTTCAGCTTATATTTATTCAGACAGGGCTGACTAAGCATGCTTACTCATTCCCAAGTGGCAAGTGAACATTTCCACTCGAGCCATTGGCTAGATTAAGTGTCTTTCTCAGAGGAGAACATTTTTAATCGACTTTTCCCAAGCCGATTTTCCACATGATGTTTGTTTAAGTGATAAGTGAGTGTGTTTGTGTGTTTGTTCGTGTGCACGGCCAAGTTTGTCATCGATTTGGGTGTTAGAAAAAGATGAGGTCAGTGTTGCATCTGTTTGTGTATTTGTGTGTGCTCCTGTTAATCAGCATGTGGGTGTGACTTTGTCCCCATTGACAAACCAGTGAACTAGCACAGGGCTGTCGGGCTGGAGGAATTTGAACGGGCGGGTTGGAGTGGTGCACTGTGGGTAGTGGCAGTAACAGTGGGTTCTGGCTGTGTGGCGGTCACTCGAATGTCATCCACACACCCACTCAAACAAAGACAACAGGAGATTGGATGGTACGAGCAGGGAACGAGAAGAGAGTGAGGTTTGTTTGTTTTTAAAAGTCAGAAAGAACAGGAGGGACGGGATGGGGATGAGAGGGGACGTGGGAGCAGAGAAGAAGAAGAAGAAATGGTCATTAGGAGGAAAGAAAGTCATGAGACTGCAGAGAGATGAGAGAAACAGTGAAGAAAAGCTGCACGACTCAGGCGTAGATGAAAGAGAAGGAGAGATAGTCGGGGGCCAGCGGGGAGGAGAAGAATGCAGTTAGGGTGTGCATTAAAGAGATATAATTTAGTTTGCAGTGAGCAAGAGAGAAAAAGTGAAAAAGGGAGAAAAGGGAGAGAAAGAGACTATATGTTTTGGTTGCCAGACAACAGACTAATGGGAAACATGCAGTCACCCACTCAACCCCCCCCAACACCACCACCACCCCACCGCCCTCCTCTCTTTGTTGATCTGCATTTGATCCTCCTTCACCTTTAAAGTCTCACTCTTCTCCTCCTCCTCAAAGCATCGCTTGCTCTCCGTTAATGCTTTCATTCTCCTTCCCTACTTGCATTTATGTGTCAGCTCACGTCGTATATGTTTTCGTGAAAGTGCGTTTATCCTCTCCCTCAGCCTCATCTTTCCCAGTCCGTCTACCTCCTCCACTCGTTGCCAAATCTCTACCCCACCAGCTGTTTCGGCTCTCTCAGTCTCCGTCTTACTCTGTTACTCTTCCCTCCCTCTCCTCCTCCTCCTCCAACTTCCTTCTCTCTCATTACCACTCCAGGTTTCATTTTCTTCTTTCTTCTAAGTGAACTCAAGGGTGTGGGAGGAGCTTAAAGGATAATTCTGGTTTGCTACAACCTGTGTTTTATATTTATAGTTTTGGTAATATTCTTGTTAATATTGTACTCACTGAGTTAACTGGAACGAGAAATCAGATCATACGGGATATAAAGAAACTCTTGCATTAGCCAAACTTATTTGGCAAATGAAGGTTAATGGTAAGATTAGGCTATTACCCAAAGAGTCCATTGTAAACATCCATCATTGACTGCTGACTGAATGTGTGGTTCAACTTTGACATACCATACTTACCGTAGTTATGCGCAAGTACAAGTTTTATTGTTCAATGAGGGATTAGTCATGGGATTGTAGAGCATAATTTTTCTCCAAACCCCATTAGTGTGCACAGTAGAAGATAAAGTTAGGACAAGGTCTTCCATTAGTCTGTTTGTGAGTTCACATGCTTGTTCACAAATCACAAAAGACTGATCTCATTTCCTCTATTTATCCTCCAAACACACAAATAAGCCTTGAGACTGTGTTAGAAAATGAGCGAAAAACTCTTAAAAAACAAAAACTCTGAACTTTGTTTGGCCTATATTTTGTTCCTTACTAAAAAAAAGGCCTATCAGCAACATACCAATGCTCTGCATCCTGCACAAAAGCCACACTTTCCACCTTGCTATGTACAGTAAAGGGTACAATGCTTCCTGCATTTGCACCGTTGGCATTGGACATAAATTGTGAGGTTCAGAATTGTCCAATATGGACATAATGAGAAGGGAAACTGGGCTGCGTTCAGGCTATCCGGCTAAAATGTTGGCTTGTTGACAACTTGTCCCATTCAGTGCGTTTAATAGGGGTGGAAATGCCAGAAATTCAGACAAAAGTCCAAATATCGCAAAAAAAAAATTGTGCTTGGCTGGGGCGGAAAAGTTGATGTCTCAAGAACAATAAAATGCATGGAAACAGACTTACCGAATATACTGTGACGTACATATAGTGTGCGACTTATTTTTCACTCAAGCTTCCACTCCACTGAAGAGACAAAAAATAGCGGCAGACAAATTATAAGTAGTGGTAGTGGATGGAAACCATGGAAACCACATTCATTTGCCTTTTTTTTTCTTTCGCCATTTTTCTGGAATTAGTAGTGATGTTACTGTGTTCCCAGATCTCCACAATTATAACCTATAGAAAAGACTGTCAAAACTACAAAAATAAAATGCAAGCTGTGATAAACGAGATATGGTGGTGGTGCCATATTGGTAGTTCCAAAATGAATAAAAAAAATACTGCTCTCTCTTTACAATTTCATGTAGTCACTTATTCATACTTAGGCTACTTCATACTTACATATATTATTCATACTGTTACCTCAGAGAAATTTGGTATGCAGCTGGGTATTAAAGAGGTCACTGCAATGCACTGTTGAACAACAACAAAAAACAACCCATAGGCAAAAAGATAAAGGCATTATAAAATATAAAAACAAACATATTAAGAATGTAAAAACCTATATAATATGTCATTTTGTCTTCAATATTCAAATCTCAGTTTTCATCATGATACTGAGCACATACTCTTGGAATCCTGTGAATTCCCTAGGTAGCCATATTTTACGGATGAATGCATGCAGCAAAACATTTCTGCAATTCAACTAACATGATTAATTTTGGGTAATTGGGCCAAAGAGATTTTCCTCTTTAGTGGCCTCACATGCTGTGTCACCAAATGAAAAAAACACAAACACATGAGGATTCATCTCACATTATGCCAGTTAACACTTAACAGTTTTCAGAAGTTTAGATGGTACTGAGCCACGTGACAGCCAATTAGGAGCGTGTTGAATACAGAGCCACTCATTTATTTTGATTTTATTCACTGACAGTTAAAGGGAGCGTGTGGCAACCAGCAGGGACTAGGCAATTGTATAAAACTGTGAATTTCAATTGTTATAAACTAAAAACCAATCTCATTCTCCCATCAAAGAAAGTTTTTCCAACATTTGGTTGCCGGGTGCAGCTAACCAAAACGTCAGCTCTTCTTTGTTTGTGTCACTTGGATTCGCACAGACCATTCTTATATTTGCCCATATGTGGACTTAATGCCTCATCTGTTCCTGTTAAATTATTTAATAGCTCTCTGTGTGGATCCATCTTCATTTCAGTCAGTCCAACAGGCTGCCCTCACTTCTAAATTCTCCTACTCCTCATTCATCCCCAGACTCCATTTACCTTTTTCCCTCTTGTCCTTCACTGTCCACCGCCATCCCCCGCCTTCTCTCTACATCTCACAATTTCTCTCCTTCTTTCTCTGCCCCTTGATGGATTATGGCCTTGAGCTTACTGTTGGGCACTGCAGTGGATCAAAACATAATTTTCACCCATTTATTTTGGCCTCAATCTACAGTCTTTCCTCCCTCCTGTGCTCTACAGTAGTTCAGAGAAAGCTGGCCTGGTTTTCCCATCATGCACTTTCTGTCACCTCTCTCTCTTTTCTCACTTATTAACGGCTTCTTTTAATTTGCCCTCTGTTTATTACACTTCCTCTAGAGTCCTGGCCTTGATGAAGCTTTGTTTGTTTCAAAGCACATTTATTGTGTGTTTTCAGTTCAGTTTTATTCTATTTCCTTTTTTTTCTTTGCCCCCTTCTACCTTGGACTTTGATATTCCTGTTTATGCCACCTCCACACATTCTCAAGACCACCATCTTCATGAGGTTATAGTCAGTAACCTCCTGTTTCTGACATTTAACTTTATTATTCTCTCTATCCGCCAAACTGATCCTCCCTCTTATCCTTCCTTTCTGCTTTCTCTTTTCTCTCTCACACACACGCTGCCTCTGACCCTCCCTCGTCTAACCTTTGCTTTAAAGCCAGAGGATTTACACGCAGATAGAAAAACAAGATTTTCAGCCCTGTTCCCTCTTGAAACCACTTAATGTCTCGCAAATGCTGCTGTGGCCCCACCCCTTTTATACCGGACAAGTTGGCGCTGACCCGTGTCAATGTGCTCTGACATTTGAGATGGCCAAGTGCATTTCTTCTTTCTTCGCAGATGTATGTTTGTGTGTGGGGAATGTTTGATTAACATGGGACGGTGGTTATCCCATTCCTTTTGTTTCATTGTTCCCTGTGTGGTTATGTGAGACATGTTCCTCAGGTCTTTGGGCTAAAGGGCGGTGGTGGGGGGCACGTTTTACATAAAATGGGCAGATTATAGCTATCATTTGTTCATCTCAACAGATCAGACCAAGTTGGACCAAAGTGCAGTTCCTGTCTGGACAAGCTGCTGTTGTTTGGGGATTCTGGAGACGGTCCTCAGTTTTTTCCGCAAACTCCCCAAAACAACACGTTTACATTCAAGTAACAAAGCCTAAGTGACAGTAGGAATTATGACTCTTGTCTGTCAGGAGCAAGGAAGAAAGTGTGGTTGGACTGGCCAACAAAACATCCCATTTTCCAACTGACAGGCAGCATTAATTTTGCTCAACCACGACTGTGATTGCTCTGTAACCATAACCAAGTAGTTCTTTGAAGCCAAACCAAATAGAGCAACAGTTTTATCGTTGCGGTTGTGATTTGTAACAGTTTTGGAGGGCACTGACAAATGATGTCATTCTGCTGATAGGTGCGATTTATGTGTTCCTCTGGAGGGCAATTACAAACAGTGTTTGTCACTTGTCAGGATTCTAATGGGCTGTGAGGCTATTTTGTCGTAGTGGCCACACTCGGTATTACAACTTCTGGTAGCACACTGACCCAAAAAACATTTTTCCGGTAAATAATCTTTGGAGAAGGAGTGTCTGTAAAATGGTGAAAACATTTTGTCCACCTTAACAAACCTCCTGAAATGACTGTGTGTATTATCTGAACTTGATCCATTTGGTCCAATAATATTTGGAAAGTGTAGAAGACCTGGCTTGGGAAGTCTGCATGCTCTCAACCTGCTCGGCTAGAGGCGTTTTATTTTTGATTGAAATTTGGGACCATCAGCAGCGGGAGTAATAATAATATGATAACTGTCCAGTAATGGAAAAATAGCGCAGTGTTTCCTTAATTAGCATTATTTTATAATTCAGCACAGCCAGGTCTTGGTGCAGAGATATCTCAGCTGAAGTTCAATTCACTTGAAATAGGCTTTTTGTTACTCATGTCATTCAACCACAGTTTATGCCAAGTTTGGCACTTTCCCTCTGTTGATTAGTTTTTCCCTTTACAAATTGCAGCATAAATGTGCACGAGAAACAGATTTCGATGGATGTCTTTTCCTGTTTTGGTGTAGCTGCAAGAATTTGTTGTGTTCTCACGCGATTTGAGGAGGTTGCCAAAGCCAACATGACTGTAATCATAGTCTTCTTTTTGACTGTCAAAAGTAAACAAATATGCATATGTTGGTGGAAATAATGCATTACATTTGGGCTGTCTCATCTCTGTAGGTTTCAATAATATTAAAGTCTGTTTCTGCTTAAAATGGGGAAGCTGTGAACTTATTTCAAAGGTGAAGCTGTCTTCTCTGTCTGTTTATCAGTCAAACACAGATACGGTACCTGCATACATAATCAGACATGATCTAGTTATAATCTGGTATGGAATTTGCTAATAAATATTAGGAAGTATTTGACCAAACCCAATTTTTTAATCAAGAAAAGGGCACTTGGTATGCGCACCTAATCAAGGCTGTCTGGTTAATTTAAATTTTGCATTGATTTGATCTTTATCTCCATCTCTCACTCTAACTCTCTCGTCTTGCATGTTTCTTGGACTCAAATGCGATTTAAAGTTTTATTAACACCTCTTTTCTTCTTCTCTCCTTTAGATCAACTTTTGAGATTTCTTGCTTTGGCCTGTGGAGAAAGAACCATTTGCCGGGACAACATCCATTTCCCTGCTTAAGTGGACACACGGAAATCCGATCCAATTGGACACACAACACACACTGTGTAGACCACCAACAAGACTACAATTTTAACATCTTTTTGGAAAGTATAGCAGAAGACTCATCATTTAAAAGGACACATTGCTGATACTTACACAAGAACTTCATAGTTATATATTCAAATTCGGTACCATCCAGGCCCAGAAGGCTCAGCTGACCCAGCCATCCTTGAACGGCAGAACTTCTCTCCCTTCCTCTCTCTGGAGTTCAGTTAATCTACTAAAGTAAAGGTGAGTGAGTCAATTCACACTGTTCTCACCAATATGAAAACCCTTTACATTTAGTGTAAATCAGCTGTCATTTTGACTCCTATTCAATTCTAGTGAGGCATAGAGTTTCTAATAAGTCCACTGCTTTGGGCTGGGTTTGACAGGGCAGCCAGCCTCAGCTGACAGCTCACCCACTGAAGCTCTTTTCAGCAAGAGCACTTGACATTGCCCAGTGGCATTTCAGTGTGAAAAGCAGTGGTATGTGAAGGATTTTTTTTTGTTAAATGGCACGACCAATTCTGGCCAAACTAGCCTGGCCGGTAAAGCGGCATGTCTGTTGCCATAGCAGCAGGTGCTGATCCATATGCATGACTAGAATGTGGTTTTGGGAAGGTGTGTTGAACTGTGGTGAAGGAGAAAAAGCTGTGAGTTAGACTTAATATATTTCCAGGATCTGTCATTTTGGTAGAAACAGGTCGTGGCTTTGGCTCAGTGTCAAGGTCAAGTTGAATTTTTGTGCTGCCATGATGCATGGTGATGAAAATTGCTGACATTTAGAGGAAACTACAGCAATGCCTGTATCATGTTTTAGCAGCAACCCATATACTGTAGTTATTTTGGTTTTGGTTGAGCATCCTTGGTGTCCTTTACAATTCTGTCCCACTTTTGATATCATGCTGAAAATATTACAGCTGAAAGTGTTCTTGTTTTGAAGACATTACTGGGTTAAAATCCTTCATCGCAAATATAGGCCCTGTCCTAGTTCTGAAGGGGGAAACTGGGCTGTATTTTTCTGTTGTTGTATTTGAATGTTCATAAATAAATATCTACTTTGCACTATCCTTAATTATCTTTTCAGAGTTAGTGATTAGCATTAAACTCAAACACAAGCTGAAATGATAACACAGATTTCTAATATGCTATTCACATTTAGTCAATCTGATTAACTATTTTATACTAGCTCAGATCAGCTGTGCTATTGTTTCTGACAATATTCATGACGTCCTGAGCAGCCAGGCAAAGCATCCATTNAGTGTCAGTTGCCTCCTCTGTCTGCACATGGTTCGTGGACTTTGAATTTGAAATGTGTTGATATTCATCATGAAAGTATGTCTGAATAAGAAGTCAAAGTACAGACAGTTTGCAAAGCTTTTAATCATGCTATTATATTTATTAAGAATTACAAAATGCCGTAATTACTCACAAATCATTATGTTGGCATGCTATTTAAAGTGTGCGTTTGCAGTTGAAATTTCTCACATTTAGTTAAAAGTATGAAAAAAGATAATTCCATCAGTCACACTCAGTTGGTCCACCCACACTCATTCAGGCTCATCATGGTCATTTGGAAAATCATTTGGGAGAGAGGAAGACATTACTGACAGATTTTTTGGTGTGTCAGTTTCCATTTTAACCTTATCTGTGTTTCTATTCATAGATAGCCTATTTATATTTATAGTGTATATAGTTTGTTTTTAAAGGGGCTGTATGTAACAATTTACATGTATTAAGCGTTTTTTAATCGTTTTTTTAAAACCTTCACCGACTTTCTCAGTTGACTGTTTAACTAATGTTTAACTAATGTCAGCTACCTAAAGCTGCATGTTGCTTTACTCACTTTGTCTCTTCCTTTCTCAGACAGATTATCTGCTAAAAACTTTACAGTCTGCTTTGAATTCACTTATTCACTGTCATTCAATGAATGCCTCCCTAATTTAGCAGTTTAAACACTTTTTAAGATCACAACACATAGTATAAAGACTCAGGCAGGTATATACCCAACACCACTTTGGCTGTACAGTTTTTAATGATGTGCTCTAGAGGGTTTTTGATCTTTTATTAGAATGATACAAAGACCCAACATGCAGTCTCCTGCCATGTTCAACAACAAACTGGCAACAGATTTCTCTTACATCAGTCTCATCAAGTTTCAGTGTTAATGGATCACGATGGCTTGCGACTGTGTAGCTCTGAGATACATTTCAAGTCTCCTCAAAGCACTGAAATGTGTTTCGCTTTCTGTTGAGGACATGGCGGCAACCAGCAGAAGTCTAATAAGGACCTAAACCTGATCAAACATACATATAAGCTCATCTGGCACCCAGGATAGAGGCAGCTTAATTACTTGGAATGATAAATGTTCTTCCATGCGAACATGTCCAGCTGCACATTTAAACTCTCTTTTGTTAATCTCTTGAAACTGATCATTTGTTTTCCCAGAAAACACAATGTTCTCCAGGTTTATGCAGTAAGCACCTGCAGTATGCCTGTTTTTTAAGAGTCATTTTGTCATTTCTCATTTTCTACTGATGCAGAAATACCTCCTTCATGTGTGGTTTATGATTGGGAATATAAGTTTGCAGAAATACCTAGATAAGCACTAGTATTAACATGAGGGAGAGGGTTACTTTACTCTAAACGGCTAAACAAGTGGTACCTTTTAAGTGGGACTTGAGAGGTTGTGTCGTCCACATGGAGGAATGGGTTATGGTTACTTAATATAATGGGCTTTCAAGAAAACTACCGGGCAACTGACGACAAAAATGGATTTTGCAATGTTCTTATATTAGTGTTTTGTGTTTTTAACATTTCAACTTCATATTTAGGGACAAAAAACAGTAACTGTCAAGGGTGACTGTTTTCATAAGTGATGCCATTTTTTTAGATAATCAGTGTACATCACAGCTTATGAGCTTAGATTTTCCCCTTACAAAGGTCATGAATCAACAGCATTTCAAAAGGAATCCCACTTGAATCTTTTGACATCTTTGCTAACATTTAATTTAGCTTTATACCAAGAGGACTTTACAATTCCACCTCTCTTAATGTTTCACTGAACTATGAATGTTATTTGGCCATACAATTGTGACTCTTAGACTCCATTCATTGGGGTTTTACTTCAGTCAATGAGATTTTTCAGCCTGAGCAGCTCTCTCTCTTAGAAATGTTGCTGTGACTAAAACCTTCCCCGGTTCTTTTTCTTTTAAGAGGATGTTAAAATATGTTGGCTGAACATTCCACTTTGGACAGACTAGACACAACGGCAGTTTACATTTCCATGGTCCGGTTCTTTTTTCTTACTGT
>NTHP01000146.1:1762294-1784417 GCA_003416845.1 Oplegnathus fasciatus
CCCCCCCCGTCCCTCTCTCTTCTCTGCCTCTCCCAGAGGAGTTTCATCTTGTTTTTTGCTGCTGCTCCAGTGGCTTCTAACCCTTGAGTTTTGGAATCATTGTCTAAGCACACTGTTGTTTTACTGTCTATGGTTCGTTGGTGTCTGGGACCCCGACTTCACTTCACTTACTGTGGCAACTCAGTCAGAGAAGTTTTGTGTGTTTGTGTCTGTGGGACTTAGTGGGTTTATAAAGTGTCACTTTACTCAGTGTTTCTTGTGATATATATCCCATTAAAGACCAAAAGTCAAAATCTCTTGACACGAACATCTAATGGCTCCCTGGCTGCCTAAATCTTGCTTCCCCTTATTCCCCTGTTCTATTCCGTGTCTTGCACTTTATTTAAAGAAGCACAGTTTCTGGACAGTTTTTGATGGTCGATTGTTTGAATTATGATAAACTGTATACCCAATTGATGACTATTTTTTTTGTTTTTCAACGTGATTATGTTTTTCTCCAGTCACAGATCACAGTTCTCCACAGATTTAGCATTGCCCTCCTCTGTCATTGTTTTGATATCTTCTTTCATGAGACGTGCTACAAACTAACAAACTACATTACCCATAGTGCAACTCGACCGTCGACAGTTCGGTCAGAGATTTGGGTGTTCCTAGAAGCAGCTAATGTAGCCTTGAGCCGCTTGCCCAAGGCGGAGATGAGGAGCGGGCCACAGAGGTCTGGAGAGCTCATTTCTTTTCAACTCCAAGCTTGTAGTCTTCAGCTCCAGCTGACACTGTCTCAGTGACATCACCTGGGGTATTTTATCAGACTTTATGCAGCTCCCCCCTGGGGCCGCAAAAGGCTTTATTTAACTTTTTGCGCATGTGCAGTAGTACTTCCCAAGTGCTGTAAACAGACTTTGATGTGTTTTTGACCTGCATGCCAGTCTTTCCTGATTGGACTCACTTATCTGTTACTTCATGTGTTTGTCAACCTATACACCTTCCATTTAAAGTCACATAATTGCACCTGCCTGCTTGAGTGTCTGCATTTGGGTCCTCCTCCTGTGCTTTGTACATATCCCACACAGAATAAATTGTAATCACTTTATTCTAGTGCCATCATCAGGTGAAATTGTAAATTTGTCCAATACTTTGGACTTTAAACCACTATAGTTTTGATTAGCTTTATGTTCACTTCTTTTCTCCTCCTCCTTTGTCTCAATTCAAGTCAAGTCAATTTTTATTTATACAGTCCAATATCACAAATAACAGTTTGCCTCAAGGGGCTTTACAGTCTGCACAGCATCCAACACCCTCTCTCCTTAGACCCTCGAATTGGATGAGGAAAAAGGGCTCTGCACCCTTGGCATGTCTAACTTTCAGTTTATTTGTTTATCCATGTTGTCTTGTCAGAATCACCATCCAAATCGCTTTAATGCCAAAGACATGTGACACAAGCTGGGAATTTGCTCCAGTGGACTGGTACCACGCTGTTCAACAGACCTCTCTCAGATCTCTCTGATTCCTCCTCTCGTCGCACTGCTCATCTTTTCTTTTTCCTTTCATTTTCTTTCATTTCCATGGTCCTCGATCTCCTGACTCCTTCCCCCTTACCACTTTACATTGTCTTTTTTCATTTGCATCGCTTTGTCACACTGATGTCCTTTAGCTGTGTCCCGGACTCTCTGCCTCCTTTTCGTCATTCTCTTTTCCTCCACCTGTCTTTTGATTTCCTCTCTGTTTCTGTGTCTCTGTCTCGGGTGCATTGCTTGATATCTTCCGTTCTTTTTGTGTTATCTTTCAGAGGTCACTGCAGGACTCTACACTTATCTCAGGGCTGCAGTCTCACCATTATGGGGCTGTAGTGAGGTGTTCAACCCTCCCGTCTTGTAAAACTTTGCCTCCCAAACCTTTGATTTTCCCAAAAGTGAAAGATAAAAAAGGATGTCACTTTTCACTTTACTAAGCTTTATTTCAGATTTATGATGTCTGATGGCATTTTGGAGACGGGGAGTGCTGTCCTTTTCTTCCCCTGTCTGTGTCCTCACCTATCTTTCCTGTGTCAGATTTCATAAAGGTGTCCAAAATATAACACATTAAAATAAAATGACACATTATTTTACTGTGACTCCATTCTTTAATATTTCTAAAAAAACACAGGTGATCTCATCTTTTCTAATTTTTTGTAATCTTTGACCTTAAGTAATATTTGTCAACATTCTCATGTAACTGAATGTCTACTTAGTTACTCTACAGTCATTTGGATTATTCTGTAGTGTGAAGCTTAGAAGCTCTGTTACCAAAAGAAGAATAGCTAAAAGTGAGTGTAATCCTTAGTGGAATTCATTGACTTTAATCTAACTTTTTGCCTTATTATCCATCGCCTTAGTTCCCAAAATAAAGCCTGATCTTGTGCCCAGGACAACAGATTTTTTCTTCTGCAGTTCTTGGCTGTTTAATTCACTGGAGCCATCATCTTGTAAGGTTCATGAAGTGGGAAGTTGCTCAAGACTTATAAAAATGAAATCCGACAGTGATTCTTGCAGCAACCAATGCCAAGGGGAGTTTGTGTCAAGAAGGAGAAAATGAAATGAGGAAAGGAAATGTCAAAGCAATCAATCACACTATCTTGAAAAAATACAGAAAACGTTGTTTTTGCCACTCTCTATGTATGGTGGGATGGATGATGGAGCAATAATGATCAAACTTACAGCCAGTTCACAAACAGTAACCCACCAAGGAAAAATAAAATCTGCTGATTCTCCTTAATTCCTTTCCATTTACAGTATTGGTTTACATCTCACTTTCTGGCCTTACTGCTGCCTTCAAATTCCTGCTCTTCTGTCTATCTCAGTGCCTTTCTCTCTCTCATCACTCGCTCTATCCTTGTCTCTCACATACTCCTCTACCCTCTCTTTATTTTCTCACCTTTCTCCTCCCATCTTTTTCCTCATCCCGTCTTTGTTCAGTTGCCTGCTGTCTCTGACTCTCATTTTACACTGCTGTCATTTTTTCTCACTCTCCTCCTCCCCTCTTTTCTTCTATTTTCCCATGCTTTCCCTCCTCTCTCTGACTGGTTGGTGATTCATTCATCCAGCCAGGCATTAATTCATATCAGCATAATGATTCACCCCGAGTGCTCTCTCTTTATCCCTCTTTCTTTCCTCTTATTCCATCCCTATCTCATTTCAGAGAATGCTTATAACTCATATCTGAGCTACTAATCATTCCACCACCTCTCCCCTAGTCTTTCCCCTTTCCTCACGTGTATTCTATCCTATCTCATAGTCTCGAAGTAGTAATATGAACTCTAGTGTTTGGCACAATAACATCTGCAACAAACCCACCTCTGAAACTGTTAACATGTGTGACTATGCTGTTGCACACGTTTTCTCTAGGGAAATCATGAAATGCTGGTTTTGTTTTCTACTGATTCATGGTGTTTTCTGAGACTGGCAGGGCCATCATACTACAAATCATGGTCAGGTTGAAGCATTTCATGTACCTCATGCTAATCAGACTGCCTATCAGACAAGTTCAAGACTGAATTTGAACAAGTGTGGGTAAATTCCATTAAACACAGTGGAGTTAACTAAAATCCAGGATGGTGCATAATCTCTGGAGTGCTGCTCTGTAGTATTATACTCAGCGTTGCCCTTGGTGGCCAGAAGCTATACTGTAACAATACTGATGTAGAGGCATAGACTCAATATAATAAATTTGACATTTTCTATTTATTTTATTCTTTTACTACAAAAATGAAAAAATAATGAATTTTCTGAAGGTGTCACCGTTTTTCCATTGTTTCGATGCATTGTTAGAGACAAAAGACCTGTTCTGAGAATTGATTGACACAAACGCCAAAACTCTGTCGCAAATGCATGTTCCAAAAGATGTTGTGCTTTTAAAACTCTTCGTCAAAATCACATTCTGCTGTCTAAAGAAAAAGAAAAGAAAAGAAAAAAGAAAATACTGATCTGTCAAGACAGCAAGAGAGTTGGACAGTTGTTATCCTCACCCACTTTCTTTCACACACCCCTACATCACAGCTGCATGTTCAAGTCTCTTTTTTGTCTGGTGTATCCCTTCACATGGGACTTGCTGATGCTGGAGTGAAAGGTTTGAAAGGTTCTGCATATTCTGAATGAGTCAACACGACAGACACAGATTCCTCTTCATTAGGAACAAGACTGAGAGTATTGTGAACAGAAGACTTTCATTTAAAACCTGCCCTCACTGTCTGCATTTGTGTTCAATGTGAAAACCATGTTTTCTATGTGAAAGAAAAAGAAAGTCATGTGAAAAGAGTGATAGATGTATGAAAAGAAAAGAGAACTGTGTTAAAATCAGAAATCATGAGTGAATGCATTTGAGGTTGAGGTCAGTGCATCACTGCATTTGCAGTCTTTCGTGGAAGAGGTGCATTAAATCTTGATCAGGATGATCATCGACTGGGCATCAGAATAGACTGTGTCAATCTGATGCAAAAGATGTAAGAGGATAGAGACATGTAAAGAAAAACAACAACACTTTTTATAGATAGATAGATAGATAGATAGGTACATAGATCTATTTTTATTTCTCCAAAGGGGAAATTATGTTTCCACAGAGTGTGCATTATGTGTGCCTCCAAAACATAGATACATTTACATGCAACAACATACAACACAAATACATTTGTACAGAATAGTGTTTTCTGATTGGCGAGTTATGGAATTTAGCACTGCTATGCCAGAGGGGACAACCCTTCTGCTAAAACATGGCTTTTTCCATTTAAGTGTCCTGTATCTGTGACCAGATGGGAGTAGAGTGAAAAATTGGTTGAGAGGGTGTCCAGGGTCACGTACTATGGTGAGTGCCATGCGAGTGATGGCTCTGTTATTGAGATCTGAGAGGTTGGGAGACCAATGATTTTAAAAGCAAGGTGTGTAAAACTGGATAACTTATTCTTGCTGGAGACAGACAGCGTGGTATTGTGGAGTATTATGGATTGAATGATGCTTTTGTAAAGCAGTAACAGAAGGTAAGGGGCAACAGAGATTGCTTTGAGTTTGTGAATGGCAGAGAGTCTTTGCTGGCAGCATTTGTGGATGTCAGCGGTGTGTGCGTCAAAACTGAGTTTATTGTCCAGTCTGATTCCAAGGTATTTGAAACTGTCAACCTGCAGGACTGTCTCACCATCGATGGAAATGGGGTTCAGGGAAGTGCAGTGTCTGTACTATCTGTGAAGTTTTTGTGTAGAATATACTTACATGATATGACAGCCCAATACACATTTGGGGAGGCAAGTTCTGGATGTACTTTTACAGATACCTGACCAAGTTGGATATCCTGTGTTTGTATGCTAATCTCTTCTTTGGGCTAATAGCTCCTGTAGTTCTTGACATCTGTCCAGGTACATGACCAAAAACTCACTGAACTCATCTCCCAATCATATTAAAATTCACATAATGAAATAAGTCACATCTGAGATTATTACTGACATGTTCACCAAAGTCTTCAGGTGAATTTTCTAGAATGAAAAGTCACAACTTACCAAAAGGCAAAGTTCTGCAGAGGTATACTGGCATGCCCCATTTCATATTCAGGTATTTCAAAGTAATCATAAGATGATGTTGCTGAAGTCAGCCACTTTTTTATTGGTGGGCCATAAGCTGCTAAAGTACAGAAAGAGGTGGTGATCTGAGTTGTTGAATGACTCCTTGACAATCATAAATTTAGGGATGGTAGAGTTTCATTTCCTCACTTTCCCCTCTCTGATTTCCCCATCTTATTCTCACACCTAAACTGGCAAACCTGGCCCACTATATCTCTCATGTCTGCTCCGTATTTTCTGGTTTTATGTTCCTTCTTTCCACTTCTCATTTCTCTCTTGCTGGCTCTTGGAGTGTCTCACTCTTTCGTTCTTTCTTTCCTCGAATCGCCTCCTCCTCCTCCTCCTCCAGGGTCACTGCCATCCATCTAAAAAGCAGCAGACTTTTCTTGTCATGGTTGCCCCAGAGAGAGAGAGTGAGAGAGTTAGACAGAGAGAGGGAGAGAGAAAGTGCTTGTACATGGCAGACAAGACACCCGGCCAGACTCCCCTCGGCATGATGCGTGGAGGCTGGGGATGATGGAGATGCGTGTTATGTGTGTGTTTGGGTGGTGTATGTGAGAACTTGTGTAGGCGCTCTTGCAGCCCTTTAAGCTAGAATGTTGCATCTGTAAAATGACAAATCACACTTATCACCTTAGCAGAATCATTAAAAAGAGCTGGAGGCTTTGGCATGTCTGCGACAGAGGCAGCGAGAGACACTGGTTAATGGAGATAGCACTTACATGTGTTTATACATCCACAAGGACATGTTCATGTGTGAACATATTTACATATTTAAATGTATCAGCCAAAGGTCAATCTTTAAAAGAAATGACATTTAACCAATGCGTCACACTGTGCATGAGCAATACATTTCATCTCCACAGGGCAACAAGACTACAGCTTTGAACATTTATTGTTTAGCACAATTAGCCGCCAGTTTAACATCTGGTGAGCAGATATTTTAACCACTCAATCTGTTGAACAAGGTTGAGGGGAAAAACACGTAGAAAACAGGTGGTGGAAGGGGAAGACAAAGCTGTAAGTGTAAATAAAATATTTGTGCTGTGTCTGTGTTTGATAAATTGTTATGCATATTGTTGTGTTGCTCAGTGAGTGTGGGACTGATACTGCCAGAGGCCTTGACAGGCTGTCACAGTCAGGCGGTGTTTGAGTTATCTGGTTTCACTAAACCCAACACTGATGATCCAAGATGACTGATATCGCACAGATGGTTATCAAGTGACTCTGGTAGCGCTGGATTTATCCAAATAAAAGCATCTTCACATTAAAAGAGCAGCGTTTTTTAATGACCAGCCAATCATATGCAACATCAACAGATGAAGAGCAGAAAATGTCATCTAAAGTCATACAAAACTATGGGTTTCTGTGGGGAAATATTTAGCACACAAGCAGAACATAAAAATGATAATAACACACCAAACTAAAGAATAAGAATACAAAAAGAAAACTAGATCTACAAGCAGGTATACCAGGGTCCAAGTACCTGATGCAACTTGAAGCCAAAGGCGTATCAACTCGGGGCAACCAGGACATACAGCAATAATAAGTAGGTAATACAATGAATACAAAAGCACTAAAACATTGTCTACTTGAAAACAATCTTATTAAATCTATACTTTATGTCCTCCAGGGCTGCAGTTGTGGGAAATGAATGCAGCAGCTTACATAGAACAAATGACTGTAAAGAATCTTAAAGAACTTCAGACAGTAATGTTTTATTCATTATTGATAACCAACTATTTGTTATTTGTTAGCCTGATGTAGCCTACTGTTACAGGGACCATAGCAGTAATCTGCTGTTACACTTAAAAGCCAGATGTAAGATTTCAGGACCCTCTTGAAAACGAGATAATGCATCTCAAGGGGCTTATCCTGTAAATAATAAAAACTTTCCAAATATAAGGAGAGGCATGGAGAATATGTTTAACTTGCACTCTAATTTGCAAGACGTAAAATGCTTAAAAAAAAAGAAATGATGGAAATCAGTGGTGTATGTGTATTGATATATGAAGATGTTAAAAAAGCGGAAGGACAAAGAAACAAAGCACATGAGGTGAAAGCTGTTACAGTGCTTGGACTTCTGGGCCCAGCTACACTGTCCACCATTGACAAGACAGTAGTGTCAACACGTAGGGCACAGACACTCAAGCAGGCTAGATCATCGCAGTAACACGTATTAAATATTTATGCATTCACAGTATGATCTGGTACTTTTAGTAAAACTGAGTGTGACATGTAACTGGAGAAAAGGTCACAGGAAAATAGATTTTCAGCCCCCGACGCACAGTTGAAGAGAAGTGTAGTATGTTATCTTGAGAGACAGATTCATGAAACAAGCATTTTGTTATTTTGTTGTGTGGAGACCTACTGGTGTCAATTTTGAGCTTTGACATTTAGGTGAAAGATACAGAGATGTACTGTATGCAAGTGCGGGACTGTCAGGGATAAATACTAGATGCAGTGCAGCATGAGAGAAATTGCAGAAATTCACCATCAGTGTGAGGTAGCTTTTGCAAACAACACTGAACATCACTAGAATATAATTATCCACCAAAAAATACAGAAGAGTGGCTGAGTGTTACCTCCAAGATTCCAGAGAAAACCAAATCCTTCATGGGGCAAAGTAGAAGAAATTGGTGGGCTGCTTATTTAAATAATTTGTGCTACCAGTTGCTTATTGGCTAAACACATAGCCCTCAAAAACTCTGCTGTTTTTTGAGCGGTGATTTTTGTTTTACTTCCAGTTTTTACAGGCGACTCCTTTGGATTAAAAAAAAAAAATACACCAAACAGCAAATACTTTTCCATGATGAACAGCTTGACTCAGCAGCTATCTCAGCTACAGCTAATGGGTTCATGGGTGAGGCAGCTTGCTGATGAAGCCTTGTATTTGACTGTGTGATCACACCATGAGCAATCTGTGAAACCAGTGATGGAAGTGTTTTAATTTTCCACAATCAGAAAAATGTGGCCATGTTTGTGAAAGTTAGGTGCAGCTGAACAGTGATGTAACTCAACTACAGCCAATCACATAACATTTAAGAAATTAAGTCTTTGCCTTCAACAACCTTTTTCTACATTGTTGCTTCAGCATTCTCAGTCGGCCCAGTGTCCCTGGACTGGAGTGGACATATCCTGGTTATGATCATTCTGTATTTTAGTCTCAACTCAGAGGAATGGTATGTTTCAATAGAAGATGAGATGAATCCTTTCTACTCAGGCGTTTTAATGCTTAGGAGTCATGCGTCCTTCTGAAGGGATTAGAAATGAAGCATGTTTTGTTGTAACTAGTGCAGTGCCGGTTCACAACATGCCCGTTCGGAACAGGCTGATTGTATGGCCTCCGGTATTGCTGCGTGCAGCTTTCTCAAGAACTGCTCACCCAAACAACTTCACACTCGAAACTGCACTTCCTTGGGTCCTCAGCAATATACCCACCAAGTGTGAAGTCGACCGGATGAACGGTTGTCGAGATAATCGAAGGACAGACAGGCAGACAGAGACTCCTTCCATTTATAGTTCGATTAGATAATAACATTACGCTAACCACTGTGTAGAGTTATGAAAATGTTAATGTTAAAAGTCAAATTAGCTGACGCCTCATTAGGTATAACGTAGTCACCGACAAATAGTAGTATAATTTTTCATCTGTCGTTTAAACTCGCACATGCTGACCTCTAAAACGGTGGGTCTGGAACTCGAGCATGCGTACGTCTAAAACTGTTGCGTCTAGGACTGCGGGGGCTCTTCGGCTCTGCAGGGCGATGTTTCTCGCTTTCTTGGGAATCGCTCATCCAAACACTTGACACTGCACTTGGGTCCTCAGCAATACACCCGCCAAGTGTGAAGTCAATCGGTTGTCAAGATAATCAAAGGACAGACAGAAGGACAGACAGACAGACAGAGATTCCTTGTATTTATAGTTAGATTCATGTTTCTCGAACTGTCTAAGTCAGGGCCTGTTTTTTCTCTCTTTTCTCTTTTTACCAGTCTCAGCTCTGTATGCGCACTGTATTATGATGTGTTACATCACATTACAATAAGTGTCATAAAGGATCCTTGCAACAGAACACCAGCATCTTAAACATCAGTCAGTCAGTCCCACTTTGTTGACTTGCATGTGTATGCTTAATTAAACTATTGCTTTCTGGCTCTTTTTCTCTGGCTCACGTTTGACTGACTTCGGCCTAATGCCGGGATCAGACTACACCATATCAGCCCGATAATGGCCTGACCAGACAGATAAATGACAATGAGTGTTGGGCTCTTTTTATCCTATGGAGTGTGTCACAGTGAAAGACAACCGACACAGCATTGGGGGCGCATCACAACATCCTGATAAAAACACTTTCATTTTGAAAAGCACTCTTCCACGCACAGCTATGCTAAAGCTAAACATGGTGAAGAGAACATGTACCCATTTGACTCTCACCCTCTGCATGTATGTGTATGCTGCGCACCCGCACACCGAAAAAGATCACTGAGTGACCATGAATGGTTCCATGTTCACTTTCAGTCATAAAAGTGTTTATAAATTTACGTTGCTGGTGAGGTGGAACAGTGACGTTGGTCTCTGGCACCTCCTTCCTGATCACCTACGAATATCATGACATTTGTTAAAGATGGCAAGCTATGATAGGCCGGGGTCCGAAAAGTAGTCTGCCATGTCTCTCTGCCAAGTCTCGGTGAGAATTTATGGCTCTATGATCACCTAATCTGACACAGTAACCATCTCGACAGACAAAATGATTGTGTAGTCTGATCCCGGTATAAGGCTTGATAACCTGATAGAGCTCCCTACCTGAAACCTCTTCTCGTCCTCTCCATTCCTTTTTTGAGCAACAATAAAATGCATTCTTAACTGGTGTGAAATCTTGTTTTCGCAGCACCCATGTTCTGATGAAATTTGATTCTTTTCTCACATTCTCACTGAGAACTGAGTTGTTATACCAGATACAGTAATTCCTATATCTGTATGTTTAAGGTTTCTGTATCCAACTGATCAACAACAATGAAATAAATACAAAAAAATGCAGTGTGTTATCTATCAGATAAATTAGTTACACACATAGGTAATAATTAACCTAAAAGGACATAAAAGGATCTTCACTCATCTCAAGTTTTCATACACAGTTCATTAAGAAAATGACTGATTACAATAAGAGTATACAGCTCCTGCTTGATTAGCGCATGACTAATGCATGACTCATCATCATCTTATGCATGAACAAATACATATCATGAACTCCTGCGCCGTAATATTTAGAAATGGTCAAGTCACTGTTAGTTTTATGAAATTATCATCATTTACCATCATCAGTCATCGTCAGTATATGAACCTGGAGACACAGTTCACTTATAAACGTAATTGCTGGTCATCAAATTAGCTTAAAACGAATTACCTGGACAAAAGCCTTTCAGGTAATGCATTCAGTCAACTTCTCTAAATGATTCCTCTCTTCATGCACAAAGTATGATCAAGGCAGACACACAATAAATGTGTTTGTAGTATTGTTAAAAAAAACGCTGACTTAATATAAATTTCACTGTGTCACAATGTCATACTATGCTATTTCTTTGCCTGATTGGTTGTCCTGAGATTGTTAACCTCCTGCATGTTGCTGTCAGCTTGCCGGGAAAGGATGAGAGGCTGAAAACAGGCATGGTGAAAAGATATGGAGGGAGGGAGAAGAGGATAAAGGTTTATAGAGATAGACAGAGATATAGACAGGAAAGGCAGGAAAAGGGGGATGAGTGAGAGAAAGAGAGAGAGAGAGATGTCCAGTAAATTGGTGAGGAAGATCAGCCATCCAGATCTAATATGGACTGTGAGTCTCTGGGCTCACCAGGCGCAGCCTATCACCTACAACATAACAAACACTGGATTATTGGTGTGCGTGGATGTGTGTGTAGACATGTGTGTGTGTGTGTGTGTGTGATTATCTCTCGGTGCTGGACAAGCTCGGCTGCCAGGCTTGCTTTCTGGCTTGCAGACTTTGTGGCAGATGGGGAGTTTGAGAAACTTTGACTTTTGAAGTTATATGTTCTTTAACAAGGTTCTGTATCTCACAACAAAACCAAGTAATTAAAACTCTATAACCTTCCACATCTTCCCACTATCACACACTCACACCCAAACACACGATGACAACACAAGTGGGTACTGTATACTGAAATCCATACAGCTGGCAACCCACAACATCACAACTGACATTTAAACAAAAACTGCAATATTGTACATATTGGATTGTGCAGACCCCAAACATTTATAAATGCAGCTATGTTTAATGGAAACATCCATGTACCATAAAGGTTACGTCACATGACTTGACTTTTATACAGTTAATTAAACCTGCAGATCAATTCAGAACATGTTACATTGTAAACAGCCAAATGGAAGTTTGTAATAAGCAGTAAGAGAGAATGGAGAAATGGTAAATAAAAAAAAAACAAAGTCTGCAAAGACTAACTAAAAGTAATATTTCAACATTTTTAGTCTTAAAGACCATTAATCAGTTGGGATAAAACAAAAATGAGTCAACATGTGAATCAGTTCATGAAGTCTTTTTACTTTTAAACATGATGGAAAAATTATGTGGCAACAGCACGTATTTGGCATAAATAGATGAAGTGAGAAGTCATCGTGCCAATGTGGTGGAACCACCAAAATAAGAGCTCCACCTGCAGAAAGTCAAGCTCTATGATCATTATCGTCAACAGACTGAAGGAAATGGGGAAAAAAAGATCCACCTGTTAAGGTGCAACAAAAAACTAAGCAAAAAATTAGGTAACAGAATTGCATATAAAAGCATTGTAAAGACAAAGGCATATCTGCTTGAGTTGAAAGAATTGGCATGTCACAAACATGCCCCAAAATTGCCTGTTGTCTTTTATAGGCAGACTGCATCACAAGTAACAGTAATCAAATATATAGGGGCATAGTGTTAATTCATGCTGAGCACTGAAGTTGTGCTATAACTAAGATTTAATGTCCATGTATGTGTTTTTGAAGAGAAGATTGCCTCTCCCAGTAGAATTCCCATTGCTGCTTGGATTCTTTGAGTTCTCCCTCAAAGAGCTGAGTCTTTTTCTACCATTTGATTTAAACTGTGAATTCTCTGACGTGTCTCTGACTGTGTTGTCATCAGTTGTCAGTTGCCATTTAATCTTTTTATTTTTTGTCATTGAATCCCCAGAAGAACTAACAATGAATTTGGAAAAGTGTTAATTGGATATACAACACCTGAACCGCTTTTTTGACCGCTAAGAGCACTATGTTGGCAGACATTACTAGCACTGCAATTTCATGGTTACACTGACTAGCAGAGAGAAATAATCTACGGTGTTACAGTGGTACTGCCATATTAGTACTTTTTACTTCTTAGTTGATTGTTAATTTTGGCATTTCTATGGGATTTGTTGATGGTAACAAAAAGATAAAATAACACCAGTCTTATCCTATAAATGTTACTGGCAGGTGATTCACTAAACAGCAGTGTCCACCATTCTTGACTTCCTCTCTGTTTTGATTCTGTCTTTGTGAGCATTCATGCAGGATTTCCAAATTTCAAGATGCTACTGTAGTGAATCAGATAATGTACTCTGTTTTTGCCTCATTGTCTAGTGTGTACAACTTCACAACTACAATTTTCTGATGTCTTTAAGGCTGAGCAAACCTCGCAAGATGTGTTTTGAAGAGTCTTGTAGTCTGAAGCAATCTTTAGAGAAGCAGAAATCCTCCCTCTCAGCATTGCCACAGGGTGCTCAAAAGACCCATAACCCTCACCACCATTTTCCTGCTGGTTGGAAAAAGAAATAAATTGCAAGAGAAAGGAGCACACAGAGTGTGTGTCTCGGCATCGAGAAGGGGAAAAAGCAAGCGGGATGAGGAAATGCACAAAGAAACACATTCCTTAGAGAACACATACAAATCTACATCAGAAAGAGGAAAAGAAAAACACCCAAACATGCATAGTCTTAATGGTCTTCCTCCATTTCTATTCCTCGTCTTTCCTTTTTCCTCCTTCTTTCTGTCAGATTTCATCAGCTGGCCCGTCCTGAGCTGGTCTCTTGCTTTCAGATTACACTACTCCCCAAAGGCCAGGCCCTCCTCTATCATCTTCCTCTGTTTATCCCCCACTCTCGTCTGTCTTCTGTCCTCCTGGGGACCAAAATCTTCCCTCCGTCCTGTCATCTCAGGCCCCCATCTCCTCTTCTTTCTTTTCCTCCTTCCGGCCTCAAAAGACCAGACCCATTCCTCAGCCCTCTGCTGTTCCTCCTCCTAAAAAGAAGAAAGTTAAAAGAAACCTTTCCATACGGAAACTGGGCCATTGCAACAGCTAATAAAGGGATACAGCAAGATGAGGACAGTTTGTAGCAAGACATAGAGACTTAAACCCTACACAGGTCAAAACCATAGTTCATTTTATTAGTTTTACTATGAATTCACTATCAAACATAACTCTTTTGATGTATAAGATTAACATGAAATGGACATGGAATAACTGAAACAACTGAATTTGATCCTTGATCCTTAAAAACAAACTTTGCTTCTCTAACAAGAGAGACCGCTGTTTGTTTCCCCACAGTCAACATCATTTTTTTTTTAGCATGACCACGATCGTTCCCTAACTTTAACCACGTGATTGTTACTGTAACCATGACAACAAAGCTCCCCTTAAACCTTAATGAAATAGTTATTTTAACCAAAACCTTGAGCTAAACCAAGTCATTTTTGTGGTGTCAGATCAGAAAACGCTTCAATGTGTCAGGGTAGAGGGAATTGACAAGCGTAAATAGACAAACGTATTTTGTCGTTTAATTTGGACGACTTATTGTTCATGGATGTTTGTCCCCGTTGCCCCTGTCCCCCCCCCAAAACAAAAAAACCCCTGCAGTTTGATTCCAAACAATAATCAAACTAAATCTAAAATCTGCAAGTACTTTCTTCCTTGTGACAGATGACTTTACACACAATCACAAACAAGACTAAACTAACCTTTAAAATGTTAAAATCTGCAGTGGAACCTTTTGTCTAATTGTTCCTACACGTAATGACAGGTCAGTCATAAATGTAATAATAAGCTGTTCAAGCGAACATCAGAGGGTTAACAATTAGCAAATACTTGTTGCACTGATATATGATGAAATGTCTAACCTCAGAAGATTGTCACTGGTCAATCAAAATCAACTTAGACTAGCAAGTATGAACAAGCTGATGAATACAGCACTGGCTCACAAGTAAAGAAACCTTGAGAGGATGTGCCAAATAGAAGTATTAATTGTGGCTGCAGGAAAGGGAAAGCTACGATGATATGCACTTAACAAATGAAGAAAATAAACTGCTGCACTCCTGTCTCAGCCCGTCATCTCTGTGCTCTTTGCCTGTCAAACACTCTACACCTACATTTTTGATCTGCTTGATTCTGTTTTGATTTAATTTCTTCCCTCCTGCTGTGCTCAGATGTTTTATCTTCAACGTTCCTCTCGGCTTTGCTGTTCTCGTATCAGTTCCTCTCTCCTTTTCCATCCTGTCCTCACACCTCCTCCGTTCCTCCTCTATCCATTTTTTTCTCATCTGTTTTTGAGTTTCTCCACTCTTGTCTCTTCTTCCATCCTTTCATCTCCTCCTCCATACTTCCTTCTCTTCATTCTCATCCCCTTTCCTTGTTTCATCTCCCCTTCGATTTTCTTACCCCTTCCCTCCTCCCCTTCTCTTTCCACTCTCTCCGCTAATTCCATCTTGTATGAGAAAGAACAGCTCAAGAGATGGAAAAAGTGTAGTGAGAAGAACAGAGATAAATGGGCAGAATGGGAGGGAGAGGGGGAGAGACATTCTACAATAGAAAAAGAAAGAGAGAGAGAGAGAGAGTTTCCATTTGGTGTCTCATTTAGCCCAGTGATGTGTTCTTGCTGGCTCAGCCCTTAGGGCCTGTTAATGACCAGTATTAATGAAGCTCCCTATCCTCATTACACACACAAGCACACACACACAGCCGATGGACACGTGGATGGACAAAAACACGTGTGTGCCTTTGCTTATACTGTCTCGATATCTATCTTTCTCTCAAGCACACACATTAATACATACACTCCAAAAGCACAAGGGGGTCTTAGTGTTATTGGACATGATGATTGCGAGAAGGACAAGACCTAAAGCTTCTAAGAGCCACTACAAAGCACGAATATGTGAATGTGTGCACTGTTTCCATGAATTATAAATACAGCAATTATTTAGATTATTAACTATACTCTCCATTTTTATATCTACTTTCTGTAACTGGAAGAATTTTCTGAACTTTCAACATTCAAAGTGGACTTTGTTTATGGTAAACTACAGTGGCAAGTGTCCACTTGCAGCAGGAAACATACATTTTGGGTACATGGGGACATCAAATCCAAAAACAGCTTTGCTCCTGTTAGAAAATGGTGTATTCTTTAAGTGTAATTTGATAGGAGACCAAAACAATACGACTTAATAATAAGTTGCAACAGGATATGTTGGAGTAATGGATGTATGGATAATGGTATCCACTTGCAGCATCCAAACATTGAAAAGAAGGATGCATAAATTCTACTAGTTAGTGAATAGGCAGATTATTCAGACTGATGTAACATGTTCAGGACATTAGAATCGAAACAATCCTAGTGTGTTTTTATATGTATTCCATTGTACATGCATACAGTATGTGCATGTGTGTGTGTGTGTGTGTGTGTGTGTGTAAACCTTTGTTCTTGGCTCCGAGGCTTAACACCACATGTCCACTGCTGCCCTGAGGAAGAGAAACCTCCTCCGTTTTCCTTCGCCTGTCCACTCCCTGCGGTCCCCATTACAGAGGAGAACAGAAGGGAAGGAAAAAGCTGGGGATTCTGCGAACATGAATTAATGGAAGACAGAGGGAGACAATGATAGAGAAACAAAGAGTGGGAGAATGATGGATTGAAGATTCAGAGATGGAAAGAGGGGGAAAAGCAGGAAAGACAGAAAGTCTTTTTTAGACACAAGTGACAAGTGAATGCTCATGGACTGGAAACCAGCTCTGTGCTGTTTACATGTTTGTCCAATCCTGTCACCTACAAATGATTCAACTATTCAGCATTAATGATTTATGCTCAGTGGCAACGGTCAGTGCCAATGCAGGAAGTAGGGTGACATTTAGTGAAAAGGAAAGGATGTGGAGGCCCAGGTGGTGAATGCATGAATTGGCATTTGCTTCTGAGACTAGCAGTCTGAGTTTGGGTCTTGCCCAATATCAGTATTCTGCTAAACATTTTTTTTTAATGTAACCAGAAATCTTTCNACTGTGTTTCCTGGCAAATAATGTGACCAAAGTGCACATAAGGCAAACAACCCTATTTCCTGAGAAGAACGTCAGTATTGGACGATTCTGCAAAACGTCCAATGCCAGTGTTTTTAAAAATTCCCACTTTCTACAATATGCGCACATGGGTATGAATAAAATTAGGGAAAGATCATTGTTATGGCAAATACACTATGGTTAAGGTATGGTTTTGACACTTCAAATATTTGGTTAGGGTTGGGGAAAGACTGTTACGTTTGTTGTCAGTTACAGGGACACAAACTCTGGTTTCCTGCATGAAAGTCAGATGCACCCATCCACCACACTGACCTCCAAACTTGACTTCCTCGCAACATAAAGGACACACTACTCCTTGGTTTGGCACTGAATGTTGGCATTGGACATACAGTAAATTGGAAGGTGCACTCTCATGAATATGGAAGTAATCCCACAGGATACTGGGCTGAAGGCAAAATAAGAAAGAATATTGGGCTGTGTCGGTTGCTTCTTTTCTCAATGATCGGCTTCATAACACAATTTTTGCCCTCACTACAACTTCACAACCAACCTTACTGATACATTTAGGAAAACCCATGGATCCTAATCAAAGCATTAAGCCAATTTAGAACAAGGAAGCCCAACAAACAAAATGTAAACTAAGCAATCTAAAAAGTAGCTTACAAAATATAACCATGAGTAATGTAAAGAAATTTACAATAGAAAAAGCACCTCCTACTAGCAGCAACAGTAACATGCAGCCTACAAAGTAACAGAGGCATTTCAGACACACACACAGTGCAACTAGCACCAAATGAGGCATAATAAGCAAAACAAACTTGCAGAAAAAGGTAAAGGGATACTAGATCATAGAGAGAGGTACAGAGGAAAGTATAGGAAGAGAGTTTTAGAGCATAAGGAAAAAAATGAAATAAGAGGGAAGCAGTAACACAGAAGCAGCAGGGAAATAGAAAAAAAACTGAAGTAATGAGGGAATATGGCCAGAAGCAGGAAATGGAAGGAGAGGTTCAGAGTGGTTGACGGAGAGGAAAAGGAAAGGTTTAGACACACTGAGACCTGGATAATTAGCCTGGGAGGCCCAAGAGTCTTCTCTTACAGTAAATCACCATACAATGCCTTATTAGCTCAATACGCCTTCCTTTAGATCCCTGCAGCACAGACACACATCTCATATCCTACCACTCACATACAAAGCACCGCTCTCAAGCACAATTTGCTTTCACTCTGGAGTTGATGGACCAATGAATCCCGAGGTTCCTGTACAAACCTTGAGTTTTCAGGTTCTGGTTCCAGGCCTCTGAATCACTACACTCAAGTCAAATGTTTTCAAGTGATTCAAAGGTCTGATGCTGCACTTGTGAAATACTGTTTGTGGGTGGGACTAAAGGTGGTGACATTACCAATCATCATCAGGTCATGTAAAACATAGTTAACAACAGTTTAATTCCTGTTCTCAATCATTGATCATAATATATAAAACTGCATGTAACTATCTAATATCAATGAAACATGTTCATAATGTCGGTATTATGCAGTAGTAGACACATACTAATGAAGACAGCCCGCTATCATTGCTTTAGCTATTAGCATTAATAGGTAAGATTGCATTGAAAAGTAGCAACTGTCTGCAAAACTATACAGACAGAGGGATGCCTTTGGAAACTTTACAATTTTCATCCTCAACATCCATCCTACCACCCATCCATCCATTTTCAGTTGTTTTGGACAGGGTCACATGGGCTGGAGCCTGTCACAGCATGCACTTGGTGAAATGCAGGGAAACACCCCGAGCAGATGACCATTCAATGTAGTTTTCAGTCCTTACACAAATGGAAGGGCAACGTTTTTTTTATGTGCTGAAGTGCTGTCTTTTCTGAAAATCTTTGCGTGTGGAGAGACACTAACCACATCTTCAAAGAGTCTAAGTAAATGAGGAGAAAGTTTAATCCATCAGAGACAGATACATGTTTTATGAAAAACATTAATCACTTAATTCTGACAGAAGGTGTGCCTTTTTGATTAATATTTTACTGATCTTTTGGACGCAAGCCTCAGGGAAAATCTACAGGATTTAAGCGGCTCATAGCTGTTGCGGTAGTTCTACAGTACGAAAAGTGCATGACATAGGATACTGTAGCAAGCATAAAGTCATTCTGTAAGAGTAACAAATTAATAGATTGCACATGGGGGAACAAGTCAGGAGCTGACTCCTAGTACAAATTCATGGACATCTGATATCTCATGATAAGGGAGTTAACTGTAGTTTACAGACAAGAGTCAGATTACATTTGACATATGGTGGTGGAGCTGAGCTCTAATCTGTAAACGGTATTGCTTTACTACAAGAGTGTAGGCTTATTTGATGCTCTTTGGAACTACACTAAACTGTAGCTGCTGTTCTGTTAAAAATAAATCTTAGATTGATTGTCCCATTTGTTTCTGGATTTAAAAAAGAGAAAATATAGTATAAATAATAATAATAATAATAATAATAATAATAATAATAATAATAATAAACAAAGGTACATTTGGTCAAGTGTGAAACATAGCTGCTTTAATGCCCGAAAAGTCAGTTCAGAATTACATTAACACAGTGGTCTTGGGTCTGCTCGAAGCCAACTTCAGTTTTATCACCTGAATGTACAGTGTGCGCCAGATGTGGAAGACATTTACCTTATTTACTGCAAGTTAATGCATCTAGTTGAATGTGTCACATTATGTTGGTGACAGTGAGAATTATGGTGGTCAGAGACGATGTTGATGTCTGCAGGTGAGAATGAATGTAGAGGAAGGAAAATATCAAAACAAATGGTTGAAGTAATACCAGTTCTCCTGATTCCAAAAAATGTTGAATCTGATGGCATATTATGTAATGTTCCATGGTTTCAATTGCCACTGGTGTTTTTACACTGTTTATAATATAAATCTGTGATAATGAACCTCTTCCCAAATTTCTGTAGAAACAATCAGGTGCCAAAATTTTGAGTCAAGTGAAAAAAATGTTATAAAGCTTCAGAGAAAACCTGGTGACTAAACTTCTCTTTCCTGCTTTTGGAGCATAGGAAATTCAATTATGTATACAAACAGGCAGTGCTCCCTAATGAGTGTGCTTCCAAATTACATCCATGGATGTGCCTAGAATAACCTTTTTAAGAGAATCCATTTAATGGTAGAAAGTGCGTGGGGTGTTCTGGGGGCATCACAAAGGAAAGTTGCCATTTCAAATCCCAAACAAGATGGGAGCCAATTATACAGTGAAAGTTAATGAGACACATTCTCTTCTCCTTCAGCTGCTAATTGTCCCAGCGGAGCTTTGCAGTGTCCAACAGTAGAAGACTGAAGTTGTACTTTCAGGCTCCCAACTGGGCGAAAGGGCAATTCTTCTTTTTTCTTCAAAGACACTTATGCTGTCATCTTGGTGTTGAGTTTCACTTTAATCCATGGAAAGCTGTCAAAACGCCATCTTGTTATTCCAAATACATTAACCTTGCATGGTTAATCACTTCATTGAAACGTCTGAATCCCATTTAGTCAAGAGAAAGCAGATTTCCATAAGCCTGTAAAGTGACGTAGATTGCTTTTAATGCAGGCGCTAACATGTTTCAAAGACAAAATGCACCAACGATCCACTGACAGACTACTTACCAAGCAGTAGGAAAGATCAAAGACACATTAGCAATAAAATGCATCGCCAGGCCACAGAAACAATGTAAATAAATGTAAATATTTTTTCTCAAATTACCCAGAACACCTTAAAGAGAAAGTGAGTGGGAAGCTGTAAAACATTTTATCAAAGGTAGATTGTCATGGTAATTGCACATTGTGTTATGGCAATTATTGTCAATATTAAACATTTTATTACAGGCAGAAACATTCATGGCAATATAATTTGTGTTTATTTCATTTGGATCCCCATTAACTGTCACTATTGCAACAGGTAATCTTTCTGGGTTCATAGCCTTGAAATCATATCTGTACACCATCTAAGTATGAGGTGCATGATAAAATTAGGTGTAAATTGGTCTTATTTTCTAGCGAGTTAAGTGGTATTACCCTTGTTGGTACAAAACAGGAAGCCTGACTTCATGATCGTCTCAGTAGGTCATACCTACCGCAATGCCCACTGTCGCCCGTATTTTATAATGATTTACATGATCAATAAAATGCCTAAAAGCTGTTACAGCTTAAGATTTACCTTCACAAATTTAAAGCCTCACATAACAGTGTCTTGTCTGGCCTTTGACCATTCAATTTCTCTCCCTCCCTCATTTCCTGTCATGTCCCCACTATTGCTATGTAATAAAGGCATAAGATAGCCATAATTAGATTGCAATAGCTACATTACACTTACTCCCCCCAAAAAAGTACGATCTGTGTCATTGCAGACCTGCCATTTTTAGTTGACACTTCATATCATGTCAGACTAGTATTGCAACTGCATTGCCTCATGTCCTTGTCTGAGTCCTGTCGTACTGTATGTTTTCTGTTTTGCTAGTCTATATCTACATGTGGGTTGTTGACTGTTAGAGGGGTACTCCAGTGATTTAGTACTCCACTTCCACAAAGAATGATAAAAATTGTTCCAGCAGAGGCTGAGATATCCCGACTTTTATGTCCTTGTATGGGTTAAGCTCCAAAAACTGAAAATGCCGGCATCTTTCAAAATCTGTGCGTCAGTTTGTTGAGATAATGATGACATAAGAGTCTTTCAGACTTCAGAAAGTTCCCTCCAGAGCCTTGTAAAAAAAAATTCACAGGTTAGGTAGTACTTTGACGAATAAAATGAACTTCATGTGTAAAAACAGTGGAGTGCCCCTTAACAATATAAATATGAAATAAATGAAAAATTATGCAATTTATTCAGGTACTGTATGAAGACATGTCCTGATACAGCTACCCTGACCAATTACTTAGCAAGCATCTTTCTGGCAAAGTGAAGGCAGTCTGTCCCGCTGTGTTGAATGTAGGTATCTTGTCCTCTCTGAAGTCAGAATTCTGGGTATCTAGTTTCTGAGAATAAATCTCAATATACAGTATATATGATCTGCATATGATCTGTTTTCATATACACTCAATGGGTGAAAGTCAGTGTCCACAAAGCAGTGGGTGGGGCGGACTGGCACTGTGGAAACTCTCTGGTGCCAGCATCGCAGTTGCCATAGCAACACAGTACCTCTCTGACCTGGTTCAAAGGGTCTTTGAGCCATGGACAGAAGAGATATGT
>NTHP01000146.1:1784903-1820080 GCA_003416845.1 Oplegnathus fasciatus
AGAGGGCAGCATAAATACAGTGTTATGACAATAAATGCACTGCAGACAACATAAACAGGCCAAGAAAACTATCAATTGAGAATGCTGAATTCTCAGTTCAATAGAAACAGAATCCCACACAGACAAAGAGATTTAGAGACTTCTGTTATCCATTTGTGGCAGAATGCATAAACTCAGCAGGTTCTGAATGAATCAGAATCAGCTTTTCTTGCTTTGTGATCTGATGAGCGAGACCACATCGTTATCTGCTCACCATATAAAGTAAATGAAGAGTGTGTGTGTGTTTGTACCCCTGCATGACAGTGCATCTTTAATATCAGCCTCTTATTGTGATTCAGCATGAAGCTGTACAGTTTGCATACGTGCGTGTGTGTTTATTTTTAAGTGTGTATGAGCCCATTATTATTCCTCTTGTGCTGCACCTGCCATATGCCTGATTACCTTCCAATCTCCTTTGTATGTCAGAGTGACACACCACACACACTCATTCCTCTTCATTGTGTGTATGGCTTCCTCCTTATTGACACCCCCATCCTCGCTCTCTTGCTTTCTTATCCTTTATCTCCCTTCATTTTTTATCACTCTTTTGCTGTCTTTCTCTCTCTTTCTCACCACTTCTGTCTGCCTTTTTTTCTCTCTTCATTTCTATCTTAGCCTACCTCTCTCTCTTCCTCGCTCTCTCTTGCTTTCTTTCTGTCCCTCCTTTATCTTTCTCCCTTTCTCACTAAAAATCATCCTCTCACCGCCTGGAAAGAAATCCGGATGTATACGTGTAATGAGAAAGTTTAAGTCCCTCAAAGAGGATTGTACCATAGCGTGTACAAAGCTAATCTTTCACAGTGTGAATGTGTGTGAATGTGTGTGTATCTGTGCGTGTGCATCTGTGTGTATATGTGTGTTTTTCAGTGTGCATGCATTTGCATATCTTTGTCAAGGAAAGTGTGTCCATATTTGCACTTACTGTCATTAAGTTTCCTGTTTGTCTTCTAGTTGTTTTATTTTAAATTGAGCAATTTTTCCTTTTCCATAGTCAGTGTCTGTACTAAAAGTACAGGATCATTTCCATATAAGTTTTTCCAAACATTACTCATTATTTTTTAGCTGTAGTGGGATCCAATCTAGTTCTCACTCTCGATCAACCGGCAGTTCTGTTGCAGACCGGACAAAGACCTCCATCCATACAGTACATCTACTCTCTGATGCTTATCCAGGTCCTGGTCAGTGGCATCCAGTTTCCTGGAGGAACCAGAGCTCTTCCATGGCCAAATGGGATATATAGTCCCTCCAGCATGTTCAGGGATTGCCCTGAGGTCTCCTCAAAATTGTACATGCCTAGAAAACCTCCAAAGGGAGGCGTCCAGGAGACACCCTAATCTGATGACCAAACCACTTCAACTGCCCCCTCTCAATGCAAAGGAGCAGCCTTATGGATGTCCAGACTCCTTACCCTGTGCCCAAGGTTGATCCCAGCCACCATGAGAAGGAAACTAATCTTGGCCACCAATTTGTACTCCTATTCTTTTGGTTATTACCCAAAGATCATGACCATTGGTGATGGTTGGGATTTAGACCAAGTGGTTAACTGAGAGCTTCTCCTTAAGGCTCCAACTCCAGCATCACTCAATCTATCTGTTGATCTTCTGATCCATTTTAGCCTGATTTATGAACAAGACCCAGAGGTACTTAACTTGGGGCAGCAACTAACTCCCAAACTGAAGGGGTTAAATCACCATTTTATGTCTGAATGGCACGGAGGCACTGATTCTTATCCCAGTCGCTTCACACTTGGCTGCAAACCATCCAAGTACGTGCTGGAGGTCTTGGTCTGATGAAGCCAGCTCAGCTACATCATCTGACACAGACCTGCATTTCAAATTCAAATAGGTTTGTGGCCACCTGGACAAACAAATCAAGGTAAAGGAGTAAAGGCCTAAAATTGTAAATAACCCCCTCTAAATGTGCATGGGGTAAACATTTCTCAGATTTAATTGAGAATCAGTCCTTATGTTCAAGCATACTTCACAAGCACAAGTTAAAACTTGTCTTGAAAATGAACAGTGAATCTTCCCCACAACCCTTTCAATTACCTACACCTGGTCTTCCCTTGTCCTCTTCACACATCTCCATTTCAACAAAGAAATTGTCATTTATATGCATGAATATTTAAGAGAAACAGTGGTATTTATTCCATCCCTTGCCAGGATGTTGCATTTCTGACCCCTGCACTACTCGCTAATAATACCTTGTAATGTTGGCAGTGAAAGTATTTAAGCAGATTCTGTTGTTGCCCTCATTGAAAGCCGCTCTACAGTAGATAACAGCTTCTGCTTAATGACTAGAATGTAAATGTAACCTAAGTCAGAGGCTGTTTGCTCAGATTGAATTGAAAGAGGTGACATTGACATTTTGTTTTTTGTTTTGTTCCACCGGTGGTAAGCAGGGTTCCCCTGATTTCATGATTGGTTTGAAATTTGTTTTGGCAAATAGTTTTGAAAAAGATGAGACACAAGAGACAGAGAAACAGGAAGCATGATATGAGTCTTGCATCAGTGTCAGGCACTTACAAGGAAATGTCAGCCATCTGTCAACCAAATGTCAACCACTCGTTACTCATGCTAGAAATCAGACAATAAATCAGAAAAAAATACTTTCTGAAGGCTAAGGTTAACATGTGAATTCTAGAAATCCCCCTATATTTTTTTTCCACTTTTTTTTCATTTAAAATCTAAAATTTTTAAGTACAAAAACACATGCAGGGAAACATTAAGTAATAAGTACACCTTCTGCATGATACCATATCTATTGCAATCCCTGCATGTATACATACATCCAGAATGGATTTACTGTGCATATGCAAATATCACACTCAGTACCACATTACAACACAAAAAGAAAGAAAAAAATCAAAATATCAGGGGCAAAGGAGGAAGTAAGGTGACACTGTTAAGGAGCTACAAAGTGTACGGATGAAGGGAAATGGATGGGTCAGCAAAACATCAGACTTGGCAGACAGACATTTCCAACTGACGGTTCCAATCATCAGCTGGTTGTGTAGTGTATGACCTGAGGTGTTTTCCCCCCTAAAATACTTTTTTGTCTTCAGGAGTTGGCATGCTGTCTGAACCCTGGAGTTACACCTTGGTTGTCAGTTTTGTTGTCAATTAAAACTTGTGACTGCACCATGTTAGGATGTCATATTACAGAAAATACTGGAGATGTACACATACACATAAACATACATATTTTTCCATACCTGAAGTTTGAGTTTGCACCATTTAATTACCAAGGGATTAAAACCTGCTCAGTGGCACTTTAATCACAGCAGTAAAAAGGGAGAAATGAGTTACCTCTCCATTCTTCGCCATACACATCCCCTAACTGGTCTGAGGAATCAAACCGGTGCCCTTTAGAGTAATACCATCCACATAATTATTATTCTCTCCCTCATTGTTCTCTTCCCTCCGGTATTCCTTGTTGAGCTTGTGAGCTGTTGCTTCCCAAAGACTTCCAATTACCAGCCGTCCAAATAAATTAAAAGTCATCTGTCGTGCCAAATAGCCAATTAGTGAGACTGGAAGCTCTGACCCAATCAAAGAGCACTGGCCCCGAGAGTAACAGGGTCATGATGGGAAACGACTTGAGGGCTGTGGAGAGGTCACTGCCCCTCGGGCTACCAGGTTTGCTCTTGAGAATTACTTTCTAACAGTGTAGACTTGAAATGTATAGAGAGGAAGTGCCTGGTTAATGTGAGTGGGAACGTGTGTGTGAAAGGGTCAGGACTTAAGAAAATGCACTAATGTCTCCCATGGGGTGTGTATGTTTGTGAAGTGAAATAATGAGTTAGATACTTTAAATGCTAGTGTCTTGGTGTGATTTTCATCCTCTAAAAAGTAGTCTAAACTGTGCTACGTGTGTTTTATGTGTGTGGTTATCTGAATGAGCGTGTATGTGGGTGTTTGGGGTGCAAAGATTATCTGTTATGTATAGCAAAATTGACACAGTGGCAAAAGAAAACTGATACACACAGTTCTGAATCAAATTTAGTAAGAAATCAATCACAGTCTATACAGTTGCCAAAAGTTGGCATATTCAACTCACTAGTCTTTATTCTTCTGTGGTTATAGCGTGTGTGTCTGTGTGTGCATGTGTTGTGAGGTCCTATTTGAGACCTCGAAAGCGAGGACATTTTGGACTCTCTCAGAAACAGGGGTACAGTTTCTGTCCCCCAAGGTACAGTCTACACAAATGCACCAGCTAGGGCTAATTATTGGACCTCATGGTACTTTTTTGAGGGCAAAAAGGTACATATGTGTTCTCAAGCAGTGAAAGGTACATATATGTACCGTTTCTTTTAAATGTTGAGGTACAGTATTGGGAGACAGTGTGCGTTATGCCAAATACCAAAAAAAGTTAGGTAAAATATTCATTTTACTTTTAGATTTGAAGGTTTTACTGTTTAAGGTAGATTTTAACTTGTAAGCTATGGTTGAGTAGCCTTGAAATAAAAGAAATAAAAAAAAGTGGAAGGTGCTGAATCCTGAGTACAGATATATGACTGATTCACACTGAATTAAATATTAGACCTGTTTTTCATGAGCAACATCCTGGCAATAAAATTGTATTTTTTCAGACAAACAAATCAGGAGAAAGTGAGTTTGTTCACGACTACGGGTACAAATAAGTACCCAATGTCAACGGTACAACAGCTGTACGTTAGGAGGGTACTGGTACAAATTTAGCACATTATCTCTGACAGTGTACTACTTCAAAGAGCTGTATGAGAGTTTCTTTTCATTTAGCAACTCTGTTCATTAAGAATAATCATTAATTTAAAATCTGAGATGAGTAGAAAATAAATCTCAGCCGAAACTGTTTCCTTTGAAATAGCTTTGAATAGCACCGTGTCAATAAATGTATACTTGTTTTTTAATTAGACCAAGTTTATGTATCTCAACATGCATTGACTCATCTAGAAGTAATGTGGTTCTTGAATAGATCACATGTAAATAGGAGATAAATAATACTTTCTTTCAAGTCTACATCACCAGTCACTGCACACTCTGCTCTTTTCTCTTCAGTCTGTTTTTCTGTCACCATAATGAGTTTTTAAAACAAAGTTTTGAATGCTCACTTGAGATCATTTTCATATTTCAGTTCATCTTTTGCATTCTGCTCATTCACTGCTGTCTCATTTTCTGATATTTTTCCTTCATCTCTTTATCCCTCCATCTCTCTCTCTGCCTCTTTTTCTTCCACATTTCCATATCTTCTCATCTTTGTTCAAAGAAATTATTTTCGTAAAAGTAAGTTTTGTTACCAGGCAACAAGGCCACCGCGTGCGGTTACGCTGTGTGCAGGTGTGCACAGCAAGTGTGTGCACATGTTTATGCATGTGTTCATGGGTCAAGCCTCATGAATTTTGTTTGTTAAGGGTTTGAATACATCCATCAGCACTGCATGTGCACACATGAAGCCTGTACGTATACGTGTGTGTTTGAATGTTGATGTTGTTATGACTTGTGCTGCCCCATTGGCAGCCCAGCAGAGGTAATGGCTTAGTCAGAGAGATGAAAGACTAGCTGTGCTTCTCTGGACTGATGGGGGAACAGTGATTAGTTTTATGAAAATCAGTCAAATGAAACTGTGTCTACAAGCCATAGTGGATGAGGTCAAAGCCTGTGTGTGAGAGAGAGAGAGAGAGCATAAGTGTTTGAAACAGAGGAGGAGAGAGACAACAGATGAAAGACACAGATAGTGAGAGCTAAATAGAAAGCTAAATGTAATTTTGTATTAACAGGGGCAGAAAAATGACAGTTTATATTTTAGTGGTGTTTGTGCTTTTGTAGTTCTTTCTGTGTGAGGCCCAGAGAGTTGTGACTTTTTAAGGTCTTTGCCCACCAGGTCACTTCTTTTTGTGCAACATCATGTTATGTTAAAGACCACTGGCCATTGTTAACTGTCTTTGTAACGTTTCTGGGCAGATCAGAGTTCTACAGCAAAGTCTATACTGGGAAACCAGGCAGTCATACACAGGTGATCAGCCCAAACAAAGCAAACTAATCCAGGCAGGGAAGAGGGCAAAAATCGAAAAACCAGAAAACAAGGCAAAGTCAAAAACCGTAGAAACTGACTCTAGGAAAATGCTGCAGAAACTGAAACGACATGAGATGTTAGTCTTTCAAGATAAAACAGGAAAAACAATATGCACAGATTAGCGGGATGTTACAGTCTTAGCGGTATCTTGATTTTCTGTGTGTTTTTCCATCTGACAAAATGCTCAATACTCTGTATTTATGAATGCACTTTACCTGCGGGAGAAATACAGAGTATGTGAGCTGGATGGATTATGTACATGAGAGTCCTCATCAGTAATGCATACAGTACAATGTGTGTTAGAAGAGGCGGCTCCAGAGAGAAAGATGAAGCATAATAAGAACAACGTACGCTGAGGAAAGTAGAGCGAGAGCAGAGGCACCTCTGCTGGTTATGCATGATCAGACTTGACTGAACTCTGAATATTCAGTGTGTAAATTTCAGCATACAGAGATATGTGTGTGAATGAGCGTGTGCAAACTTCATTACCCATTTCACACCTTTACTTGCCGTCTCTTGACTTGTGCAAGAGACCAAAGCAGCAAAGATAAATTGCCGATCCCAAATTGGCTTAATGTGGTACAGACATTAAAAGTGGGGCCAGACTATCTGTTTCTCTCTCTCTCTCTCTCTCTCTCTCCTTGATTTTCCACACTCTTCTCCTCCATTGTCCTATTTCTATGCATCTTCTCCCCTCTCCAACTCTCTTTGGAGCCTTATTTTCCTCTTCTTGTTGTCTTCCACCATTTTTCTTATCCTTTCTCCTCACTTTGCCACAATCCCTCTCTTCCTCCTCTTAGCACTGAGCCGCTTTTTCTACCCTCTATCCTCTTCTTCTTCCATCCCATCATCCCTCTTTCTAATATAGCTGTTATTCTTCTCCCCCTTCCACCTCCTCCTCTCCTCTCGTAGCATATGGCCTGAGGTCTCCCAGCCAGCTCCCTCTGGACAGAGAGTCGTGCCAGTCGTGTTCTGGACTGAAGGTAAAGCAGTGGAATAAAAATGGAGGGAGGCGGGCGGAGCTGTGGAGAGAGGGTTCAGTCACGACTGGAGAGGGGACTGGGCGAGAAGAGGGTGGAAGGGATGGAGGGAGAGGAGAGGATGGGAGTGGAGGAAGAGGCTTATTGAGGGAGGTTGTTGGAAAAAAGAGAGGTGGAAGGAGAGGAAAGAAGAGATGGTATAAAAGAGAACGGAGAGGTGGTGGAAAAGAAAGGAGAGGAGTTGGAGGAAGAGAGGGAATGAAGGTAAAATGAAGGGCAGATGAAGAGAGGACAAAGGGAGGAGATGGACACAGAAGGGGGAAGACCTTTAAAGATGTGAAGCGGAGGGAAAGAGGACACTGAGTGAGACAAGGTGGAAGAAAAACATACGTGAAGTAAGTAGCAGAGATGAAAGGAGCAAAGAAATGGAGTCGACACAAAGGAGGAGGAGGGCGAGAGTATGAATAGATGACATATAGAACGGAGGTCGAGCTGGACAGGTTGTGGCATATTACAGACACACCAATAAAAACGGCTTTCAATTGTCTCGCTGGGTATTGATCCGCCCATCAGCGATGGTTTCACTGGGTCACTGGTTCCCATTACATCTAACAGATCTCATCAACATCTGCACAAACTGGTCCTTGCATCACGCTTGTATGCGCTGCCCTCACCCTCACCCTCGCTCAATCACACGTTCAGTTTTCGGTTTAGAGCCAAATTACTCATCCACAGTCTACATGCGGACCTTATTAACCTGGGGGTCCTCCGCTCGCAAGGCGTAGGATGATCTGTGTCATCATCTTACACACAGCCTGGTATAAACATCCAGCAGACATCCAGCAGACAATCAAAGTTACTTACTTACCACTGTTCTCCTGCCTTTCCTTATAAAATGAGTCACAATGTATTTAATGCATAATGTGGAATTTTAGCTCCATCTTTGGTCATTAACTTCGCCAGGTAATATTTTCGGGCATGTTTGTTTATAGAGCGTCATTCTCAAAGGGAGACGTGGTTCGAAATAAATCCAAAGATATCAATCCAAAATCATAAGAAACACCAACATTGGGAACTGCATGATGTGTCACCAATGAACGAGCAGCCGTGGTTGAAAAAAGTAGCAACATATGTCATTTTTCCTGCACTTCACAAATCACACTCTGAATTGCCTCAAAAAACAAATTTTTCTCATGTGATGATAATGATGCACCCCATGATCAAACCTGACGGTGAGTCCGCATGGATCCTAATAAATCTGTATTTCATATATTGACACACATGCCCAAGACTTACAGCCATATAGAATAGGACCCTATACCTAAAACTGATAAGACTGGACATAATTTGGACTTAGCCCAACTCACATCCTGAGTCAGGTCTTGGTTACTAGAAACCAAGAGGACCATGGTTACTTATGGCATATAGCACCATGGTGCCTTCTCTAAAGCACTTGTGTTTTGGCTCATAACATCTTAAACATTTCCAAGGGACATCTTTCTATCTAAACATTTTGTCTGCCATTTAGACTTTTACTACTCTACTAAAACATGAGCTGACAAAACAACTTCAAGCTGCATTTAATAGCTGTTTGATCATATCATATCTTCATCAGCAGTTGGATTTTACTGTAGTTACCAGCATTTTTGAGATGTCCTTAAAGTCCTACTATTACTACTAAATGGATCTTGAGGAGAGGTGAAGTCTTTGTCGATCACTATTTTATTCCATTCTCTTTGATGCCGCTGCCACTTTAATGTCTATTTCACTGTAATCCCTTGTGATGGGATTTTGCTCATTCTGCCATATCCAATGCTTTTGAAAAGAGTATTCTACTCTTATTCAACCTGTACTCCGTTTTCTGTATCTCTCTTGTAACTTCCCAGACTCTCTTGTGACTTCACTGGCTCACTGTCACTGGCAAATTTTTTATGCATCACTAAAGCTTTGCTACCATTAATTACAGAGAGCATAATCAGAGTGTTTATGGGGTCAAGGTGCTGGTTGTTCTGCTGATCCAGGCAGTGACAGATGGTAGCAGGTTAAAGAGTCGGTTCGCGTCTCGCAGCAGCCAGCTTGCCTTTTTTATAGACTTTCCATCTGAAAATGGCTGCCATTACACTGTGCATCGTGGGCCAATTCACCCAAAGCGCCAAAGACATCTGTTCCTACAAAGGAGCACATATTGCTGCTGTCCTGGGCAAACCACCTAGCTGCAAGGTTTTGGGTAGAGGAGTTAAGATGTGAGATTGTAACTGGTGTGGCTGGCTGGGAAAGTCTGGCTGGGCATCTGGGAACCACTAAGATGCCCTTAAGCAAGGCAGTGAACCTCATCTACTTTAAAGAAGTTGTTCAGTAAACACTGCAAGAATGTTTATACGGAGAAGATGCTAACTCAAAGTGGATAAAAAAGTCTTTAACTTGATCAGAGGGTTAATGATTATGTATTTATAGGTCTATCTTTTATATAAACTATTTGGTTATTGCCTAGAAAGAAAAAAAATCCCATGTTAAGATTTATGGTGTTTGGAACTACAAAACTCTTTAATTGATTTATTTGTTAAATTCCTTTCTTTATTATCATGTTACTTTTCTATTCTTGGGCATGACAGTCTTCTATAAGGCTATGTTTGCCATATGTTTCAGTACATAAAGCCTCTGTAATGACAGAGTTTTATGATTCTATAGCACTGGAACATGCTTTGGCTACATATGAGTTGTGGTCCTATACTGTACAGGTAACTAAATACTGTATTAATATTGGCAGGATTGTTGACACTTTGCAAGCATTTACTCACCAGCATAAAAATACCTAATTTAGAGATTTCTGGTTCTTCGCTGTGGTGTGAATTAGATAAATTGAATAATCATTGTTTCAGAGCAGTAGTGGTCTCAAAGATATGGATCCTCCATTCACAGATAATCTACAAAGTGTCTCCTTCACAATGTAGCAAATGTTATTGTTAATGAGCTGCTCTGGTTTGTACTGCAATTGACCACCTATTGTTAAGTTTATGTGTCTATTTGTCAGCCTGGTGAAACCTGGTGGTTGTCACTGACCTTTGACCTGCCAGTGAATGGCCTTCCAACCGTCCTAATCAATGTGAACCGACAAACAGATGGTATACCAATTATGGTCTGAGAGATCTTCATAACCTCACTTTGGCTTCATCCTCTAGTGGAGCTCAGTCTCTGTGTTTAAGACCCATAGGAATGCTGGTTTTCTATCCTACAATGATCTTTGCTACTGTTAATTTAGTTCACTTGGAACGCCAGGTGTAAGTCTGCCTCTGATTAGATGCTATAATGAAAAAGCAGCAGGTGTCTGGTTCCCAATGTCCAAGATGAACATCCTCTGGCCAAAAGCTGTGAGGGTGAGGGTAAAAAATGAAGGAGACACATAGTAAAGTATAAAGAAAGAAAGAGACAACAGAATGAGAGGTCCCAACTGTGTTCTTTAAAAAGCCTTAAAACATCTTAAGTTTAATCCTACAAATACCAGGCCAGAAAACCAATAAAACCCATATCTTAGCTCTATACCAAACTTCCAATTTACTGTACAGTACCTACCTGCTGCACTCCCCCATTGGGAAGATCAACTCTACTTAACTCCCAACTCCCTTCACACCTTACTTTACCTTCAATAAGAGATTCAGTCCTACCTTACCTGTCAAATCCCTCTACAAAACGGAACAATTTGAAATGTTTTGCACCATCTAATCTCTTGTCCTAAAAGAAACTAGTGTCACTACTAAAACTTTTTTTTTAAAATAAATGTGACTGTATTAGAACAAGTTAATATATACTGTAGATTTACGTATATGTATATACTGAAGCCAAACAGTAAAATTCCATACTTGTCTTGCCCAGTGTCCCTGGGAATTACATACAATTCTGCACCTCACCATTTCTGTTCAGTTCCAATACTCAGTGCCAACACAGGAAGTAGTGTGCCTTTTATGTAGCAAAGCAGGAAGTAAGGTTGTGAAGGTTGGGGTGTTGGATGGACATGTGGCATATCTGACTTTCATGTGAGAGACCAAATTTTATATTAGCCGAACCTTACAGTTTATGTGCCATAACCATGATTTTTCCCTAACCTTAATCATGCACAGACATTGCTATAAGAAAGAATTTTTAAAAGGATTGCATTGGACGTTAAAAACATTGGCATTCAAACAAGTCCGCAATTTAGCAAAATCATACACTATCAACGTTTTTGTCTGGCGATAGAGTTGAGCTGTCAGACCTTTAATGGTCTCTAACCTCAAATTTAACCCCGGAGACAGATTCAGTGAAGCTGGTTTTTCCTCTTTAATTGATTCCCTTTTTCAATTAAGATATGTAAAAATGAGAATGTGAGAGACAGGGACGAGGAGAGAGACTTAGAGGAAGCAGGTTTAGGCACAGATCAAGAGAGGAAAATGAGGATTTTTACTTGTGTACTTGGCGTTGTGTGTTTGGCTCTCTGTTTATGCTTCAAATACAAATACGATAAATTAAGCTTCTAAAATTGAATCAAAATGAGATCAAGAGAGGCAGGGAGACAGATGAAAATAGAGGAGGTAATATTAAATAGAAAGAAGAGAAGGAAAAGGACTGCGGTCATCTGACCAGAAAGACTCCATATTGATTTTAGTTTAATTCCTGTATTAGTCAGCTGTTAATGTCTTCCTGAATTTTAATATTTAATCTTGTATTATGCTTGGTTAACATAGGTTCTTGTCCTTCCATGTCAGTACAGCAGAACTGAATTAAATTAAACCCAGTGCACAGACAGCTCTACACACACACACGCAAAAGGCACAGTCATGCAGGTTACAATTACACATAAAATGAACCAGTTCATTATTTCCTTATTTTAATCAGTCGTGTACTTCAGCAGTACCTTTCATCAAACGTTCACTTCAATAGGGTGAAGTGGACTGAGTCAAATTGAACTGACAGAAAGAGATTGACAGAGAGACAGAGATGAGGACAGGGCAGTGTGAGACAAAAACAAGATGGCGTGAAGGGGAGACAAGTGGAGAGACAGCAAATTGGCGAGAAACAGAGAAATGTGAGGAGAAAAGTGATAAACGCTGAGTGGGAAAAATGTTTAATGAGAGAGAGACGAGTGAGAGACCTTGAGAAGCACATGAGAGAGAGAGATGATGGCAGAGGTATGTGGAGGGAAAGCTGCTCTGTCAGATATGATCAAAAGAGTCTTTATGTGGAGGGTTTGAAGGGGGAGTCATGCAGCAAGACACAACATCCTCACAGCAAAGGGAAAAAGCAAAATGGAGGGAACAAGAAAAATCAGTAAAAAACTATTTAAAGAGGCTCTTTGCTCGGCCTGCCTCTGATTGTTACCCTCTAATCTCCGTCACCTATCTCAAACGCTTTCTGTTTTCCTGTGTCTCCTTTTTAGTCTCTCTGGTTCTGTCTTTCTGTCACCATCTTCCCCCATCTCAGTCTCAGAAGATTTTAGTTTTTTTCTGTCTGTAGCCAACCAACCTGCTCTGCTTCACTCTGCTCTGCTCCACAGGGGGATAAAAATTAATTCCAACTCCCATTAGAAAAACAAGCTTTTGGATGGTAATCAAGATAAATCCGGGCTGGGGCGACGCTATCAGCGGAGAATCTTGATTGTTCACTGAGCACTTAGGAGCCAGGAGAGTGTTTGAAAATAGAGATGAGGCGCTCCCAAACTTCTTATCTTGTTTCTGCGTGAAAAGTGGAAGGAAGCATCCACCTGTGACGATAGTTGAGGATTACAGGGACAGAATCCTAATGGGACAAATTACACAGACGAGTGATAAGAAGGCATACTGATACTGGAGCGCTCCAAGTCAAGTCGAATTCATAAAAAAGAGCCCAACAATAAGGTTTTGATTACAGTTTGTTTTGTTTGGTCCAAACCAGAGTGGAAAAGTTCACTTTTGTTTTTTGTTTTTTTGTGTGTTCTGTTTGGTTGTGTTCCCAATTCAAACTGCAAGATGCAGTACTCTATTTGAACTGTCTGGTGTGTCACAGCAGTCTTCAGTACACCAAGAAACACATTTTTTATTCTTTATTTCAATCCTCAAGCAGAACAGAGTTTACTGAATCAAAAGTGTCTTTGACCAAATTAGCTGCTTTTGCATCAGACATTTACTGAGTCCTAAACAATCATGATATTAACTCTATTATCCTCAGAAACAGTCCATATATAGGCCTAGTTTTGTACTGAACTGAATGAAAAAGTTAAAACCAGAAACACTAACTGACTGAACTTTCTGAAGAGCACAACTGAACTGAAGACAGCAGCAGGAGACGACTTCACAGCATTATGAAAGGTGATGCAATCACTTTCATTGATGTGCGTTTAAATTCTGTTGCGCTTGCTTAAAGTAACTTAAAAAAAACAAAAAATTGTCAGTGACTCTGAATCTTTGAATTGAACCAAATTCTGAAATGTATTTCCACTTCTAGTTGCATCAAGGGTGGGGAAAGCCTCTGAAATGGTGTACGGGAATCACCCAAGGCAACAGGTAAAATCTTAAATCTCTATCACTCTCAGCTGATGAGGCTCAAGCTGCCATTCTTTGTGAGGATGGCTTGCCTTAAATGGTGCTCAAACAACAGTTTTATATGTTTCCTTGACATCTGAAAAACTTCACTCCTCAGCCAAATACAGCACGGTTTTAACATAGATGTCCTTTGACCATCAAATCTCTAAATAAATGCATACTGGGAACAGAAATGGGCTTACCTTCTGTCGGTACATGTGGCATTTTGCTTTCTTGCCACTCAAGCCGTCAATTCAGGTTGGCACAAGCAGCGTATGTCGTTTCATGTGTAGAATTTAGATTGATAGAGTAAAAACTCTGCCCACAGTCCCGGCACTGCGCTGGTCTGGTTTTGTGGAGCGCAGCCATTAACGCAAGGTCTGTAAACAAAGGTCACATGAACTCACAAGTCACTCATTTATTGGACAGAGGTTTGTTAACCTGTCATCCTGCCTGCTTTGACATTTTCGGAGTGAGGGGGAGTCAAACTCAATCTGATTCCATTTCTTGTAACTCAAGCTAAGCATGATTGACTTACAAGCACAGTTCCTCAGGATGTTTAAAGCAGCTAAGAACACAGAGGGAAGTAGATGAAAATCAGCAGCAGTCCAGATTTCAGTTTACCCTCAGTTGACTTTGCTGTTTTAGGCTTTCCAAGCATAAAGAATTGCTCGCTATCTTATGTCAGCATTAATTTCCTTTAATCCAAAAAACCTCGTCTTTTGTATCACTTTGCTGTATTTGAAACGAAACATGAACAGAATCGGTAGCGCTGTTGTCTGAATGTCCTCAATCTACCTAAAAACACTTTCCCGTGAACTAATGTGGGAGCTGCCCAGTGCAACCATAGCTTTCTATCATTTGCTAATGAGCAGGTCCACTGGAGTTGAGGAAAGGGAAGAAAGATTGTTATTCCTTTCTGTATACTGCCTTAAAGTTTGCCAGCTGGTATTCAACCTGTGGGCAGTGGCCCAAAGTACAGTAATAAAGATGCTTAGTTTAACAGCTTGTACTTCCTCGTCTTTGTTAAATATAATAATAATAAACTGCTGTTGTTGCTTGCATAAACATTAAATCAATTATGTTCTGTGTAGCAGTGGACTTTTCCTCAGGAAGACAAACCCCTTTGTTGTGTTTTGATTAACTTTCAAAACTGGGTATCCATATCAGCGTTGAGTTATCAGTCGTTGATAAAGTGGCAAAATGGATATTTGTATGCAAATCTTTCAGAGTATGAATTCCATTTGAGTAATTGGGTTGTTTTGTAAACAGAAAGTTGGATCATGACTGATCTGAGTTTTAGGACTTGTAGTCTTGAACCCATTTCTCTGGCCGGCCTTTTCGGCTGCCTCCTCAGATAACCCCAACAGTGGATGGATGACATTCAGCCATCCATCTTGCCTCTGTAAATCTGCAGCCCTCCCCCTTCCAATCTATAAAGAAGGCAGACAACGTAGATCATTGTGCAGTGAACATAAAGTCTAAAGTCAAACTTTTAAGTTCTTAGTTTTGTGATGAATGTGCAGACCACTCTTTTGTGGACAGTGTCCCAGTATTTATGTCCAAACTCAAGACCCATCTATTCAGCGCTACCTGTAATCTGTTTCAACTTCCACCTCTGCAACTATTATTTTCTCTTTTTTGCTGCAGGTGCTCATTACTTGATCTGCTGGTGGTCATCCCAGGTGTTACCAAATGCTGTCATACCCAGGTGATTGTGTACACACAGGTAAGCCCAAACACACACACGTTCATGCATACAAACTCTCTTGGTTTTCACATTCCTTGCTTCTATGTGTTTTAGAGCAAATATAATGGAAACAACAAAGTAATACAAAGAGACATCCAATTTTTACGTCAAAGGAAGCAGTTATGTAGCCCACACTGGAACTTTCACAATCAAAGCAAAGTGTTTAAAAATGAATATCCTAAGCTAATTTTTGCTTTATAATTTGGGTAATATTCCCTGAATTTCCTTAATGTAACCTTGGCCTGCTGCCTGGGTCTGTAATTACCCTACTAATTATGAGAGCTCCTGCTGAATTCAGTTTAGCCAAAGAGGACACGGTTATTAAAGAAACATTTGGTCAACTTTGACATCTTTTGACAGTCAGTAATGCAACAACAGCAACTTCTTTCGTCAGTGGTCATTTTGAGGTATGGTGGCCTGTAATTGTCATAAACAAAACTGTCATATTTTTACATTGGAGACAAGTAAGCCAGCTGACAGTCCTGAGCTGAGTCCATCATGTGCAGGGTCTGATCCATATATGGAAGTCATGCCTAGCCCGAGTTGTGATCGTGGTTGGAGCTGGGGAATCTCCAACATGCCAAATGTCGGATGTCACACAGCACTACATTTAGAAGCTATGTTGCGAGAAAGTCAAAATCAGAAGACGAACAATAAGCAACTCCTAATACGCAGGGAGTCCTTCTTCCAAAACAGAGTCTACAACAATGGTGTGTGAAAGTCAAATATGTAACCAGCTGGCAAGGTACTCTCTGATTCCTGGAGTTAATCAACAGAACTATCAAACCCCCACAGATACAGTATGTGCTGTGTACTGTGGGGGAGTAACAATCTTGTTAATATCCAGGAGTTAAAGTGGGATTTGGGCAGTGAGGTGTATAATTATCCAAAGTGAATTTAGTCATACTACAGAGCATCATCAGCCATTAATTTATTTTGATGAAGGCCACTTTAAGGTAGCCTGCCATGTACCAAATCGAATAAGATTATTACACTATGCCGTTAACAACACACTTCCATGGCCTGCTCAGATGTGCAATATTCTCCTAAACTTTTTAATGAAATAAAAATATATATACTGTATCATGAATCATTATGATATAATATACCATAATGATTCAGAGTCATATTTAGCAGTCAGCCAAGGCCTACCATATAACATATATGTCCTGGTGCAATGTTGATTTCCAAAAAGAGAAGAATTGTTTGCTTGATTTTGTGTTACAAATACAATCAAAAACAAGTCTGAGTATAATTTGCTGAAAAGGTCTTCACCTTTCTATCTTCTAAGCACATACTTCAGTTAAAAGTGTATATGTTGAAATACTGTATAAGTCTATACAAGGGCACTTAATGATATTTACACAAATAGCAGCAGCGGCTACAGTTTATTCTGGCCAAAGTGTCTGCTGACTGGTAGCTACAGTCAACATTAGTAGGTCTGGGTTTAGCGAGACAGCTACAACAAGTGATTAATACCATTAACCTGCTGATATTGTAAACACGCATTTATCAAATAAGCATTGAGTTAAATAGCTAATGATGCACAATTAGTAACTTGATTTTGACAATTTCATACAAAACAGCTGGTGCTTTTGATGGTATTTCTTAATCTGTTTAAATAAATATTAATTTGAAATATTGTAAATCAAGGTTGTTAATATGCTTCCTATAGCCAAACCATACCAGTTGTATACAGCAATTAGTTTTATAACACTCATCCATAGTAGTTACTTCTGTCTGAGTCTGTGTGTGGAGACACTGATAGAAAATCAACACTGGTGGGGGCTTCCTGATTGCTGAGCATGTCGACAGGTGGACGAAATGCTACTTTGCAGCATAATGAAAATGAAATGGATTTACACCAATTAGTCAAATAACACATCTACAGGTGGCTTTGTTAAAGCAGCACAGCAGCAGCTTCAGTCCTCCATCAGTGCCTACACAGGATGCATTCAGGAACAATGCTGGGTGGAGGTAACTAGCATTTTGTCTGTGCCCAAAACACAATCACTGAAGTTACATGTCTGCGTGAAAAACGGGAGAAACAATACCTGAAATGTAAAAATATGCTTGAGGTCACAAGTACGTGCATAGTGCGTGAGTAAAAAGCAAACTGTTACACAGCCGGTGTAGACAGCTGTATTGATTAAAATAGAAGCGTATCTGTTGAGATTCATGTGAGACAGACAACAAAAAACGCACCTGAAACACCTTCTGTTTAGATAAGCCTTAAAACTACTGGTTGCATTTTAAATATATAAACTAAAGTTGATTGCCTTTGAACAATGAGTGAGGTTTGGTTTTAACAGGGGTGTTCCTGGGCTTTACTCCTTTAGAGACTTGTGGTTTTCGCTCATCCATCCGTTCTCTCCTCCAGCCAATTTACAGCATTTCTTACCCCTTCACTTTTCTCTGTTCCATTCTCTCGATCCATCCTCCTCCATCGCTGCCATGCTCTCTGCACTCTATCCATTTTTCCATTTTTTTTAGTCTCCTATGAATTTTTGGCCTCCCTAAGACCATCGCTCTGTCTCTCCCATGCACTTTCTTAACTGTCTCCTCCTGTTTTCTAACTTGTTTTTTATCAGACTCTTTCTCTTATTCTTTCTTTTGTAGTTTTCCCTTTGTCTTCTCCTGCCCGTCTCTCCTGCACTCTCCCTCCATCACTTTTCAAGTGTAAATGTATCCAACAGGCCTCCTTGGCTAATGAAGTGGTTGCCTTAACTGCTGCTGAGACAAAAACATATGGAGAAGAGAAGAAAGACATGAGGAAAAAAGATGGAGCAGAGGGAAAGAGCGAGGCCAGTTTGAGTTTGATGAGAGGGCAGACGGACAAACAGGGGGAGTGGTAGATGTGTATCTGTGTGTTGTGTGTGTACAGATGTGTTTTAAAGAGAAAATAAATGGAGCAGCAGAGTAATGCAAAGAGACGTCTAATTTTTACATCAAAGGAAGGATGTAGCTGTTACCAGAAATTGGCTTCTGAGGCCTCTTATTTTAAAAATGATTCTTCATGATAGTTTCAGTTTATTGTAGGGATGTCTTTTTTTTCTGATTCAGTCTTTCTTCATGATAGGGCTACACAGTGCACATAAAATCCGTAAAGAAATCGAGGTATATTTGACAAATGAAAAAGCTCTGCATGAAGAAAATACAGCCTGCACCACAACTTTTAGCCATAGCTGTTTCCTTTGGACAAACCATAAAAAAGGGATCCTACTCACTGAGGATTACAATGAGAACATTTTATGGTTACATGTTCTGCAAAATTTCATACAAGAAAAGTGCAGTTAAAAATAAATATATTCATGCTCTTCATGTTGTGAAAATTCCTGGTTCCGGATCTGGATCCACAACAAAAAGTAACCTCTTGTTTCTTGGCACAAAGAAAGAAGGAGGGAAACAGCTGAATGCAGAAAAGTGGGAAAATTTTATCCGCTTAATATGTGCATAAATGCAGGCACATGCAGAACACAGAAAAAGACTTGGACTGGCAGCTACTTTGGATTGCAATGTGTTTCAAACTTGCCGCTCTTCCTCAGGCAGCATCTAGCTTATGATGATGTGTCTCTAGAAAATGTCTCTAGAAAAAGGGAAAAAGCAGGAAGTGATGTGATGAATATGTCAAACACAGTAGGACGCTTGCACTACTAGTAAAGAGTGTTGAACATGACCCCCTTGACATATTAAACACAGTTAACATAATTTGTAAGGAATGAAACACTGAATAATCCAAAAAATGTAAATTAGTGTTAAAGAACCAATTAATTTGCAAGCAAATCACGGTCCAATATGCAACCTACACAAGTGTGATGTGGAAACTTGAAACCTCCAGTGCACATACCCCTTAAACTTTTGAAATGAACAATATTTGCATATTCATAATATTCTGGAATTTTCAATGAGGGAGAATGAGTAGAGGCAATTTTAAGAATTTCTAGCAATATAATTGTGGGAAACCAATATCCGATACAAATTATTATTGAAGGCAGAGGAAATGTATAAGCCTGAAAACATGTCGGGGATCTTTAAAGACCGTGAAAGAGTGTCCCCATTGAATAAGATGTGTGACAAGGGGGTATGATTATGGTGTTTTTGTGTTCGGTGATCCATCTGCAGAGGGTGTGCCACTCAGGGTGTGCCACTCAATGGCATAAAACGTCCACCAAATCACATTTGTTAGGTTTTTGAGTTGTCTTGCTAACAAGCAGACAAACATAACCAATGAGATAATGAGGAGGTAATAAGTGGTTTTAGGAAAAGCAGACAGAAATATGTGTAAATGAAATGGCCACCACCCCCTTGAGTTCATATCAAGGAAGTGCCAAGCTGACACCCAAATCCATTTCTGCTGTGGTCAGTGGTGCATCAGTGCAGCACCATTCCCACAGAGAGGGAGGGATGGATGGACACAGAGGAGGAAGGAAGACGGGGAAAGATGACTGGCCCAGTATCTGATTTGCAGCTTGGGGAATCAAAGCAAACGAGGGGAGGAAGTGAAGAGATGTGATGGGGACAGATGCTTTGCAAATGTATGGGGAAATGGAAAAAGGGATTGAGAGAGATGGGAAAGACAAAAAAAAATAGCTAAAAAAGAAGGAAGGGAAGAGATGGGCAATCGAAAAGCCGACAGAGCGTGGCACATGATGAAACCAGCCCTTGAGGAAAGAGTGGGCTGAGGGAGGAAAGAGAGAGATGGTGAGTAGAGGTAAAACAAAAGAGGAAGTGTGAGAGCATCGTTTAAAAGAGTTGTGATTCAAATAAAACAAAGATATCAATTAGCATTTTATATTAACCAACAGTAGTGCAATATAAGCTGGTTTTATCTCTAACAGTCCATGTTACACTCAAGAGTATGTTGTCCTACCATAAATAGATTTTGCAATGCACTATTTAGCAGTACAGCAGTCTCTGCAAACTAATAAAGAAAGAAAAGAGTTTGTCGCCAGAACTCATTTTCATGGAGAGAATTACAGGCAAATAAAGTAGCTGTGAAGATTTATAGCTCAAGTGCATTTTTACAATGCAGCTTCTACTTTGTTTTATTAATTATACACTACCCAATTATAAGCCAAGTGGTACAAAATGACTTTTACCACAAAATGGTTTTAGCCAGTTTTAACATTGAAGCACTAAGTACTTTGCTTCCAATTACTGAATTTGCTCTTGAAGACTATAAAAGCTACTAAAATAGAATTTTCATCAGCTTAACATAGCTTAAATTTTGTAACAGCCCGTTAAAGAGTCTGTCCAGGAAGCAGAAGTCAGAAGTGCAACTCCTGCAACAGATCCCATCCCTGTAGAAGTGCCCAAACAATCAAAGAAATGTGAGGAAAAATGATCAAACTCCTATTCACAGTTAAGGTAATACACTCACTGAAAGATGATAAAAAGATGGAGGTGTAACATGGCAGCTGGAGGGGGTGGACTGTCCTCCCTCTCATTGTTAGGGAAAATGTATACAGTCTATAGTGTGTGACGTCTGAACCAAACAGAGGAGACGGGGGGGTAGATGGAGATTAGGGAGGGGAAGATGAGGAACAAAAGAGGGTGCGAGAGGAGAGACAGTCGAGAAAAGTCAAGAAAGACCAGAGCCGTGAAAGATTTGTGGCCGCAATGAGTCGTGAAGCCACGGTAGAGGACGAGGGAGGGAGAGAGAGAGGTAGAGAGAGGCTGAGGATGAAAGAGCCAGAGATAGAGAACAGACGTGAGGGACACGGAGAGCGAGGCAGAGGGGATAAAGGGATGAGAAGAGAGCAGAGGAGCGAGAGGCGAGGGGGATTGAGGAGAATGTGTGAAGTCAAAAGCTGCTGAAAAGTGTTGCAAAGTTACGTAACACGACCCTACTCACCTCCTAACAGGGGGATTGTAGGAAATGCATTAAATTGGGCATATTAACAGTGTGTTTGCACCTACCGCTGGGAGGAAGATAAAATATTTGTTGCACAGGAATACTCAGATCGGATTTTTCTATGCACCGCCTCAGCAAGAACACCACTGCTGCTGCTCGAGAAAATGGAAAAGTAAGAAACGGTCTCCTGTAAAGCAGAGAAAGTGTCAAGGGAAAGTGATTTCATCAGATTGAATTTTCTAGTATAATCAAATAATCCCAATAAAACCACAAAACGTCTGAGAGTTAAAGAGGAAACACCAACTCAGATACAACCATTCACATGGTTAGTGGCGTCCGTCAGAGACATTTTTATTAAAGCGTACCATATCTGTTCACTCGTATACTGTAAATCAGGTCACAATGCCCCAGACACAGAGCCCACAGACATATTGAAGCTAAGCTATTCTCATAATCATGGTGACAATGTGGCCTCAACAGTGTGCAGCTGTAGGGAAGAGCATCAACACCTGGGAACAGGAGACTCTTTGATTGGTGCTTATTACTTTCATCTGTATTTGGGATTTGGTTTGGGATTGAGATTCGAGCAATGCTTAGAGACTAGCGGATGCTTTGACATGCTCTTAAATGTAGAACAGATTTTGTCTGTTAGTAATAGTGTAATTAAGGTCTGCAACTCTCCTGCATTTGGATCCATATTTTAGACTCACCAAACACAGTTCATATTAATGACCCCATGGTCCAACCCGACAGGTGTTTTCATTTTTTTTGATTTATTCCACGTCTGGACTGTGTGGGTGTTTACACACTGAATTCCATTTAGCTGCTTCATTTTCAGAGTCCTGGTATTGTGCACGCCGCCTCACTGTCACACTGTTGTGGCTTACTGGGACACTTGAACAGAATGCCACCATTGTTAATGTTATTAGTAACACCTGTGCTTTTCCTACTATGACAAAATGTCTGCTGTGAAAAAGACCCATTCGGCATAATTTCTCACTCCTATGGCTTTCTGAGCCATCGTTTGCAAATCAACATGTCTGCCGTAAAAAGTCCATTTATATATTTTGCTCATGACATAGGTGGTGTTGGAAGCCTAATGACATATTGACCACTTGCAAGTTGTGCAGTGGCTAACGTTGGTTGTTAGTTTGTTAGTTTAATCTGGAGCAAAAATGGACACAAAGAGCTTTGTTGGTGTTGCTTATCATTCAGCAACGCATATAAATAAACTAAGCATATAAAAATGGATAGTGCGGCACAGCTTCCTTCACGGCTTCCTCTTGTTCTGTCAGTTCCTTTAATGATCAATACTTTCTAGATGGTTTGCGATTGGTCAGTGGTGTAAATTCCTGTGATGTAGTTCACTAAATTTGAACTCTGTGAAATCACTTAACACATTTAGTCCGCTAAACATAATATTTCCATTTCAATAAATTGATTTTAGTCCAAAATTGTGCGGGTATCAATGCCTTCAGGTTGGACAGTTTATATAATTTATTACTGGTGATGTTGCATAATTGCTCGTACAGCCCTGTCCAATTTCAACTTAATCAGATCAAATCAAGCAATATAACCGATCTCTACGGGTGTGGACAGTCTCTGACTGTAACTACAATTATCTGAAACATATTGACACCACTTGTCTGCAAAAATGTGAACAATGAAGCCTTGACCTGAATGACCTGAACATTTAATCATCCAAAAATATAAAAACATTTATAAAACCAAAAGCAGCTTCAGAACTGATTTTGAATGAAAACATGAGCCCAATAATCTAAATCAAATAATAAAATTCCCAATGATTACGCCCCTACACACTGCAGTCACTTCACTCTAATAAATACCATACATAATGGCATTCGTGCATAAATACAGTGGAAGCAAGTCCAGAAAAAAACATCTGAGCTGGTTGAAAACACGTCCCTGCCTTTAGAGTCTCACTTTAGTTGAAGTGGTGCTCATGATGCACGACGAGGCGTCATACTTCCAATATAAACGCATTGTGAGCGCATGGTAACTATCCTAATCATATCCTGAGATGCAATAAAAACAATTTACAAAACACTGAGTGAGTTGAATATTCTATGTGACAGCTGTCTAGTTGAAGACATTAGAATAAATTGAATGTAATGTTTTGATGTTTGTCTGATTATGTTGTAAGAAAAGATTATGTTTCTCAAATGGCCTGCTTGTAATTCATCATAATGGACTTAAAGTATGCAGGCTGTGTGTGTGTGTGTTTATGTGTGTGTGGATGATGATAGCAAAGCAGAGAAGACACTTGTGTATGCCACCATGCCTGAGCAGACATTTACTAGATAGGTGGAAAAGGGCCCTTGTGTGTGTGGGCTGTTGTTTACGTGATGTGCCAACATGTGACTGCAGCTGTAAGTGAAACATTGCAAGTAAGCTGCTGCTGTGAAATCTGTCTCTGTGGGGGGTTCTTCAAGTTCCTTCTCCTCTCCTTTCTCCTCTTCCCTACTCTAAATCTCCCCCCATGCATACATATTACACTCTCCCACATACAATATGGTTGCATATGTCTTCCTGATATCTATGTATGTATTCCATTTCATGATAGCGGTGCCTAATATTCATCGCACACGCTGCTCTTATGCTGCGAGCTTTTGTTATTCCTGTTATCTCTCCTATATGAGTTGCTCATCTGGAGAGGACTTGAGGCAGGAAATGCCCGCCCCCTGTTCTCTATAGGTGCTGCTGTGCCTCTCTATAACTAATTTACATCTTGAACCCATAGACTATTTATATAAACGATGGCTGCTCTTCCCTCACTGCATGCATCAACAAAAGCGTCACATGTCAGATATTGTTATCTTTGTGCAATGTACAAAAAAAAAATACTATTTATCCTAGCCAAAGGAAAGTTCCATCCTGTTATAGATATCGTATTATAATGTTTAGTGTATGTCATAAGAGGAGACACCACAGGGACAAAAATAAAGGTTAGCAGAAGCCTCAGATCTGCTGCATTAGTACGTATTCGCAGGGTTAGGAAAGAATAAAGTGCTTTGAATATCCCAGCCAGTTTAAAAAACACAAGTCAGTCAGTGTAGTTTTTCAGGTAAGTCTGTGCAATGCTAGGACAGTTTACTGTCTACATTAGCTCTTTATTTCGCTCATTCGTCTTTTATAATGTTTGTTGTGTCCTTCCTTGTGTTTGGAAGTGTTTTGATATGATTTAGTTGTCTACCATTCATGACTTCTTTTGTTTCGAGGCGAGATGTTTTATTAAGCCCAAAGGAGTTTTTATCTTTTATGATTGTTTTATCAGTTTTATAAAAGGTAAATATACTTAAGTCTAAACTCAAAGGATTTGGAGCCTTAAGGGTGACAGCATCAGAGCAGGGGCATTGTGGGAGAGATACGACAGTAATATAGTCAGCAAAATGAGAAATAGCTTAATAAAAAGCGAGCGAGAGAGAGCAGGAGGTGGAGAGAGAGAAGGAAACTTGGCAGGCGCTGCAGTCTATGCATCAGTAACCAGAGGGGAATGCAGTGTTATTGATTAGCCTATTACAATATCAATCAACCACACTGCTAATTTACTAATGACACCTTTACTATTGGATAACACTATGAAGGGAGGGCACTGCTGCTTCGCTCTCACTGGAGAACTCCCTGTCAGTTAAAGCTCATGACGCATTAGACAGATGCAGAGAGGCAGGACCAGGGAGCTTCACTATCATTTGCATATACCCTGTCAATTTTTTTGTGATCTGTGACTGCATTTCAGGACCTCATCACTGACTGAGACCTTAGATTGAAAAGATCAGTCAGGAGAATGAAACATCTCTTTGAGAAAAAAAAAGGATTTCTAGAAATATATATATAGATATATTGTTATCCAAGCACGCTTGCTATTTATGCTATTTATATAGGCACAGTGTGCCATGCAGAATATGAATGAAAAATGAAATGAATTACCTCTCCAAACACACATTACCAGCACTGAGCACAATCAAATGAATGGGCAAAGCACATTTCAAAGTCAGGAAAAAAGCAACATGTCGTAGTGCTGCCTGTGCCACTAAAAAGATTGATGCCATAATGTCAGATCTTTCAATTTGGAGGCTTTTAGGAGAATAGAAGAGAATCTCAATTGTCTTTCATCCGAATTGTCTTTCAGGCAACTGTGGATCACTGACCAGTCCAGTTCCTCTAAAGTATAATATTTATTGTAAATGACACAGGCCCTAACAGACTCAAGTTGAACACAGGTTATGTCGGAAAGAAGACACTCAGATATCAACAAAATTACAGATTCATATTATTTTTATCATCGAGAGACTAGGTGTTCTGCTAGAATGTGAAGTGTGGTAGTCAAGGGGTCTCCATACACTATGCCCAGGGGCCCATACAGTATATCCATCCTTAAGCCAGGGTCAGTAGAAAGGTCTTAAAGTAAAAAAGACATAGATGTCAGGATGTAAACAACAAACAACAATGATGGGTCAACAATGAACAATAGATACAGAAAGCTGCATGTTTCTGAGGATTACCTTCCAAAAAGCTGCATGTTCTCTCCGAGGGGCTTCATTTCTTATTTCTGACAATATTCCATTACCACAGTATAATTTGCCATCAAACCAAATGCTTACAGATATTCAATAGAGTTGTAATGACACGCTCCAAGCGATAGCTTAGCGTTCAATTACAAACAGTAGAGGAACCAAACCCCCGGTGGCTTTGTACCTTCAGGGAGGGCTGCGTTACCATCCGTAATCCCATAAATGGTTAAAAGTGCCTAATCCTCGTCATAGTAAGGCCTTTATGTGGCCGTTTAAACTTGCTGTTTGCTTAGAAAGAAACTTCAGCCGCGACACGCCTAACCGGATTAGACAGTGCGGCGTGTGCGGAATGGCATAATACTGCTGCGAGGTAATAGAGATGTTACATACAGAGCTCCCATAGGCTCCACTACACATGTTCTGTGGGCATGATAGTGTGTATGTGCGTATGCGTGTGTGCAGGAGTAATAAAGCGATAGAGATGTTAAATGCAGAGCTCCCAGTGGTATCACTGCATATACTGTGTGTGTTTCCACTGGTGACAAATGATGCCTTTTAAATGTGTTCTTACTCAGCTGCGGGGATTCATGAAGTGACAGTGTGTGCTGGTGTATGAGTTTGTGTGTGTATTCCCAGCATGTTTCCTGCTGCTGAGAAATGTGTATGTCCCTGCCTGTGTGCGTGTTCATTTGCGTGTTTGACTATTTGAGTTGTTTCTCCGCATAGTCGTAACTGCTGCGAACTGTGGATGTCTGACTGCATGCCAGTCAGACGTCTGTTTGTGTGTGACTGACATATTTTTGTGAACGCGTGTATGACCACATATGTCTGCGCTTTGAAGTGTGCGTGCTAATTCCGTGTAGTGGAGCATATGTAGCGGTGTGTATGCCTGTGTGTTTGTTTGTTTGGCTTTGCATTCCCAGCATGGTTCCTAGCGCTCAGAGATATATCTCTGTGTTTATCTATGTGTTTTCGTGTAATTCTGTGGGTGGTTGTGTGGAGCCGAGCTGGGCTAAATGGATTCCCTCCATCTTAATAGAGCTTGAACCACGAGGTTAATGAGCGAGCGATGTTCAGACGATGCCAGAGCACTTTAACTACATTCATCACAGTGTAAACCAGCAGTGTAGCAACAATACACACACACACACACACACATCTATATGCAAATATACATGTCTTTTGGTGTCTTTGTGAGAACCAATTTGATAAGAGTGAGAATGTTTTTGGGGAGATTGTCCTCACCAGAAAGTAAAAGCACTGATTGTTTGTTCAAAAACCTAAAACTACTTGCGTTTACGTTTCCTTCTTCTGTTTTCCGACTTCTTGTGGCCATGAGAATAATCACTGTTGATGCTAAATACCAAAAGCAGAAGCAGTGTGACATTGTGCCACAAAACCACATAGGGAAGAGATCAAGGATGCATAAATAGTTCAACAAAGTGTATGACTTTGACACAGGAGACCACAGTTCACATCCCATCTCCTACCAACTGTCAATGTTCTTTTCTTTTAACCATGACTACCATCATTACTGAAATTTAAAAGGGAACCCTGATGATTTCCATCAACATTATCTCTTATAACTTGGGCTTGGAGACTCCATATTTACAACAGGAGGCCTGTGTTACAAACTGGGGGTATGGGGTTTGAAAGATGCAGGTATTTACCAGGCAGGGTGAGTCTAATGAAAGATGTTATCAAGTTGTAGAATGGGAAATGTAGGATCCAGTATTTTTGGAGCTTGACCCACACTGGGGGCTGAAAGTCAGGATATCCCAGCCTCTGTTGCTTCGATGTCTCTTTTGAGTCTCCCAACATTATGAAAATGCAATACTAAATCGCTGGAGTACCCTTTTAACCACACTCTTAAGCTTCATTATTATTTATTAGACAGTGACAAATTACCCATTTTACTATTTACTTTGGAGAACTTCCTTTTTTTTTGGAAAATGAGGACATTTCATTGCGTCCTTACTTGGGCTGTCAATTTTTATTCAAAATTCGAATGTTTGTTCGAACGTGGGGTTGAAAAGCTCATATTCGAACTTGACGTGTTCTAATTCAAAATTTACCGTCTATAACCGCAACAGACCGTTTGAAGTAGTTTGCCGTGTGATCCAGCAGAGCGCGCTCTAAAAATCACGATCAGCTTGACCTACTGCATGCCCTTTTGACCTATCAGTAAACTAAGCTAGTAATGTTGTTGTTATTGTTTGCTACGAAAATGGAGGACATTAGCGGTCCTGAGCAGACAAACAACACCAAAGCATCTGAAAAGCAGCGCGTGGAAGTATTTTGGGTTCCGTAGATGGCAAAGTAACTAACAAAGGTAAGGCTGTTTGTCGACTTTGTACAAAGCAGCGGTGTTACCCTACAGCGACAACAAATCTGCGGACTCACCTGCTAGCTTGTCACCCGAGTGAGGCAGCGGAGGCGCCGTAGACGAGCGGAGCAACGTAAGCGTGCGACCTCGTCTGACTGCCTACTATTCGGCACACTCAGCTTCAGCAGGCCCCTTGCCAGAAGCTCGTAAAAATGCCATCGTTTTTTCATTTTTCAGTGTCCTCGTCGGCACGTAATATTATATCAAGTTGATGGGCTTAATTAAATCTATTCGAATGCATTGCGTGTCATTCGAAATTCATTCGAACTTGATTTTTGAAAAAAACTGACAGCCCTAGTCTTTACTTCTTTAACAGCCTGTTAGGTTAAGATTAGAAAGCAATACAGGTGAGGGGGTGGGGAATACATTACATCACTGGAAGTCCTTGCACTTATAGAAGGACAAAGATGCTAGTGGGAGTGTATACGCATGTGAGTACATTATGAATACAAATGTGTTTCTGCACCTATGTGTTGGAGAACTACTTGGAGATGTATATAAAGCCAGGGATGTACAGTCTTTCATCACTGAGTGCATGTTTGTGTGTGTTTGTGTGTCATTGATGTGTTAGTATACAGTAGAACCCTGATGATTTCATCAACATCATCTCTTGGAGACTCCATATTTATAACAGAAAGCCTGAGTTACAAACTGGGGTTTGAAAGACATGGGTGTTTACCAGGCAGGGTGGGTCTATGAAAGATGCTATCAAGTTGCATAATGGGAAATGTAGGATCCAGTGTTTTTGGAGCCTGACCCACACTGGGGACTAAAAGTCAGGATATCCCAGCCTGTTTTGCTTCGATGTTGACCGTTCTTTTTTTAGTCTGTCTCTTCTGAGTCTCCCAACATTATGAAAATGCAATACTAAATCGCTGGAGTACCGTTTTAACCTCACTCTAAAGCTTCATTATCAAAAGGCAGTGACAAATGACCTATTTTACTATTTAGTTTGGAGAACTTGCTTGTTTTTCTCATTGAGTCCTTACGTCTTTAACAGGCTGTTTAGTTAAGATTAGAAAGCAGGGTGAAAGGGTGAGGGAGTTGGGGAATACATTATATCACTGAAAGTCCTTACACTTATAGAAGGACAAAGATGCTAGTGTGTGTGTATATACGTGTGAGTACATTATGAATACATATGTGTTTCTGCGCCTATGTGTTGGAGAACTACTTGGAGATGTATATAAAGATGTCTTTCATCACTGAGTGCATGTTTGTGTGTTACTGTACATGTGTTAGTATAGGGGTTGAGGCCTCCTTTCATGTGTTAACATGCAACTGAAGCCTGTAAGAAAGATAAGCCCCAAGAGTCTTTCTTTCTTCCTTCCTGTCTTTTTTCTTCTTCATCTCTCTCTCTCTCTCTCTCTGTCTCGAGTGACTGCAGAGGAAATCTTTTCTTATCCTGTAACAATGCCTTACATTTTCAGTCAGCTACACCACCCTTCTGCATGACTATCACCTCGCTAATTACAGATCATTCCCTTTAAGTTGCCAGGGTTCACAAGAGAGGAAGGAGCAGAGTGAGATGGAGCGAGAGAATACTATGTGTGTGTGTGTGAGAGAGAGAGAGAGAGAGAGAGAGAGAGAGAGAGAGAGAGAGTGAGAGAGAGGCAGGGCCAGTGTAAAAATGAGTCCTGTTCCCACTATAAGCCAATCTGGTGTAATGGGCTCCCACATGGAGCTGGGATGACTCGCCCACTTTTAATGACTCTGCTACATCAAACACTGAAGCTGCCAAAAAAGCAGCACAGACTTTTCATCCTCTTTCTCTCTCACACTCTCCTCTTGTCATTCCTCACTTTACCCCTCATTTTGTCCCTCCCTCTCGTGCATCACCATCTTGGATGAAAAAGAGCACCAGAGTGAGGGGAAGAGAGATAAAGAATGGGAAGGAGGGAGAGGCAGCAGGAAAGACGTAGAGAGTTACAGGGCTTCATCTCTTTCGCCACTTGCTGCTTTAATATTTAATCCACACATGGAATTTCTTGTGTCATTCAGTCGCTAAATATGACTCCTAGAGGTCAGCTCTTGACTCATCACTATTTCATTATTTTGCCACTATGTCTCAGTCCCCGTCCCTCTCTCTCTCTTTTTCTTTGTCACTTGCTCTTACCTTCCATTCTCTGACACTGTCTAGTTCTCCACTTGCTTTACCCACATCCTCTTTCTCTTTCATTCATTACGTACCTTTCGATCTACCTGTTATCTACCTCAGCACATTTTCAATTTGCACATAAAAAAATACGACGTTTGAGAAAAAAAATATTTCCAGAAAGTTTGTATGCTTGGCTGAGATGGAAAAGTTGGCATATTGAAAAAGAGGGTTAGGCTGATGGAAACAGACTGTTCAAATACACCTTCACAGACCTGCTTCTCCTTTTTCTACTGTAGACAAAGTGTTCATGTCTTGCTGCCACTTACCATTACATGCCTCCACACCACCAGAAAGCCCAAAAAACAGAATCAAAAGGAGTAGGAGTGTCAGGGGTGTACAGCATCCACCTGTAGTTTCCAACTTCTGCTACGGGCAAAGTTATTCAGTTGTTGTTTTCTTGTGGGGAGTGAGGAGGTCACAAGACACCTACACATTAACCCTGTACTCACAATAATTAATCCCACGTGATCTGACGGACTGAAATGTGATAAAATTGCTGCATTTCTGCACCACTGACGTGTGTCGATGCTGTGAAATAAGACGGTGATTTATCCTGTGTGTATCTTGACATATTCACGTGCATTAACCAACGATGAGACGTGTGTGTCAATGCAGCCAGTGTGTGGGTTTGTACTGAAAACAAGAGGTTTTGACGCATATCATCTGCCATCGGTGTGTTCCCCTTTGTGCAACATGCAGCAGCAATTAAATCTGCTCAGAGTAACTTCTGCTTGGTTAATTATGTGATTTTTTCCCCCCATCCTCTTGATCATGTTCACATAAAGGGAGTTGATGGAAACATGCACTGATTCACATTTCACTTAGCTGAAATATCAGAAATTTGCTTAAAGGTGCAGTCTACGATTCTGGAGAGCCCTGATCGACCCAAATGTCATTCAGAAAACATGCATTTTAAAAGTTGTTTGCTTGTGGTCTTGCAGACAGATCTGACAAAGCATGAATTCAGACATTTTACAAGTCGCCATCATGATGTAGTTATTTCGGCATCCTTTTGATCCGGTTATTGCAATTAAACCACGGCTAAATCTGTTTATTTTGGGATCAAACTGCTGTAGTAAGCAAGATTAATTCAGCCAATGTGTGACTTGCTAGATACAGTGAATATTTATTGATTTTGACACACCAATTTTAAAACCGCCACTGACCAGAGACAGATGGAGAGGCGAATATTCATAATAAACACAAATGATCCCGTGGTCAGACTCGCTGTTGTCCAAACTGCTGTCCTGTGCATGAGCACGAGTTGTGTGACTCGGTCCGAGCCACTCATTTACAGAGCCAGGGCTTTGTATAAACGCCAGAATTTTTTTCAACGCACAGTTGCACACACAGAATGGACAGCAAAAAGCGTATTGGAAAAGAATTGCAGACTACACCTTTAAATCTTGCACCACAATTTAATAAAAACATAATAACTGTCTGTCTCTGCTGCACTCTCCCTCGCCATCCTGTTCTCTGCATGTTCTTACTCCATCAGTATCACTGGCCAAGCATATTGCTCTCTCTCTGACACCAGCCGTTGCTACTCCGTCTCCATCATCCTTCTCACCGCATGTTGCTTTAGTCTGCTATAATAACCCGCTCCATCTCAATTTACTAGCTATCCAGTCCACTGGAGACCCCAACTATGTTTGGTAGCATTTCTCCGTCCTGCCACGCCTGCTTTTCACTATCTATTCCCCCCCTTCTGTCTGCCATTATTTGCTTCTGTTTAATCCACTTTTGCATTCCTCATCTCTTTTTTCCTGGTCATATATAAATATACAGACACACATTTGCCCCGTGGCTGGCTGCTCGCATACCATCTCGAGTCCACATTTTATTAACTGGAGACCTTCTCCTGGACCCTCTATCTAAAACCCTCCATATGCCTCCCAAACACCTGCTGAATACATTCTTCAAGACAACTCTTCTAAATAAGTACAAAATATTTTTTTGAGATTGTTCAAAATTGAATCAAGCGGTATCAGCCTTTTTCATCCGAGGCTGCAACAGAAAATGATTCACAACGAAATTACAAAAAGATCAATGGCCAAGATGAAACACAATGAAGCCAAAACAGAATCAATCTGATAAAAAGGTAATTAAAGGTCACAGTAAAACGGCAGATTAAAAGTGAACAAATGACTCAAGTGATTAATTGACGAGAACATAAACAGCATAATCGTCCATGTGTCCCCTAAATATCATTGGCTGAATGCCAACACTGCGTGCACTGTTGAGTGATGATGAACTACTCGCCTTACTTCTCAACATATAATTACGTTCTACAAATTATTGCTGACTTTTAATATATGTCCAAAATTAAGCAATCACAGCTAATATAGCCATGTTTAGTTTTTCAGCATTTCAGGTGGGTACCCATATATCGTACTCATGAACTACACACTGATTTTACAGTTACAGTCTCCCACAGTCTGACACCTTCGCTGTGTGAAAAGGGAAAGTAGTCTGTTGGTTCATAACAGATTTATGTGTCATGATTTCTGTAAATTGTACCAGACTCTGCTAGACTGTGACGCATACCAAATACTGTAAGACGATTTAACTTTACAGCTGCTACAACTTCTCATTTTCTTACAGTTGAAATAAAGCTGTGAGTGGTGTTCAATAAAATGTTAATAGGGGTCGCTGGAGCTACAAACACAGGAACGATTTTGATGTCTTTATGACAGTTTTTTACACCTTTATTACAATTAATTGTTAAGACATTCTGTCACTGTGAGTCCGTCAGATGATCAGACAGGTTGAACACAAATCACCAGCACAATCATTTATGAAAACCACACGATTTGTAAGAGAAGACAAAACACATCCAAAATGTGTATTGCAATTGTAAATTTCACTGAAAAAGAATGCGTACGTACTACTGTTACAGTAGTACAATTTGGCAAAATGTAACCGAGAAGTAGCTCTGCAGAATCTATTGAACGTCTCCATTGTACACCTTGGGCGAGAAATGTTTGGGTTTTTCCAGGTCTATCATAATACAATACTCACATGCCATACTTTGAGAGAGTTCTCGGTCAGTGTAATCAATCCCCCTCCCCACACTGTCTGTTAAGCGATCCCTTTTCTTGGCAACAAAATCCACAATCTTTGTTTTGTGTAAAAATGCAGTCTCAAGTTTAGCTGAGGCTTCAGCAGCATAAGAATTAGTATTATTCAAATCAAGTCAATATCTTCGTTCTGGTAGTCGATTGAAGATCTATTGCCGGTGTTTGGTTCTGGCAATGTAACGAACAGCACATATCCTTCCACTACAATTAAGCAAGGAAATGCTGTTCGGTGAAATAGGGAATTTTATTCTGAAAAAAATTGTAACTCTGAAGATACTCAGTTTGTCTAACTCAGAGCCTCATATTAGCTTTGGCTGTTTCAGAATGCATTTCTATACAGAAAGAGCTCTGGATTTTGTGCCTGATTTCTTACAGTGTGAATATTGTGCTAAGATAGACTTGAAAATTTTCAAACCTATCTTTTAACATTTATCTTTGTTTTTACCTGGGGGCTTGTATACAACAAATACCAGCATGTGGTAAGGGTTGTGGTAAGGGTTCTAGGAATGTTGCCAAATCCCCAAATCCCAGCAATTAAGTTGATGGAAAAAATACTTTCAGAGGAAATGATGGCCAAAATAAGACCAGAATTGTTAGGTAAAAAGAACTTTCCTTTAACAGGTAAGCTGAGCAGGAGGCCACTCTCTCAAACACATTATTTCTGTTCTGCACTCACTCATCTTTTGCTCTTTCTTATCCTTATTTATCCAGGGAAGGATTTTGCTGAGCACGTATTCTCTTTCACAGAACTGTTCTGCTTTATATTCACACAGCTACACCCATTCACACTTGGGACCTGCCCAGTACAACCACAGCCTTCTGCTGATGGCCACAGAGAAGCTCCCGCTCACTTCTGTTCTGTCATGAATGTTGATGACGGGTGAGAATGGAAATTAAGTTTAGCCTCTATGGTATAGTCTACATTTATGCAGCTCCCCTGTTCCAACAAAACCATGTTTAGTCCCCACAGATGCATAACTTTGAAGAAGCCACTTGATAGTTAGAAAGAGCTTAAGTTAATTTAGTTTACAAAACACAAAACAAAGCCAATCGAATCACAGAGGAATATTTGGGTCAGTGTAACAGTCGCACATCCTGTGGCTTGGGATTAGAAATACAACGCGAAAGATGAAAGACTGAACCCGGGCCGGAAGCTCCCAAAGCGGCTTCCAGGAGTTTTTTTTTTTTGTTTAGTTTTTTTTGGCATAATTATAAAGTGATTGTTATTTTTCAAATTTACTAATTAGCAAAGAAAGGACACCAGAGTTCTTTGTTGCATCATTTTGTCGCTTCAGTGGCAGTCTATGTTTTAAGGCTAAATCTATTTTTATCTGAATATTATAGAACATTATTAAAAAGTGCTATCTTTGATAACTAGATCTATACTAGATTTATTTCCCATTCATGCTGAGATGGCCCAGTATTGCTGAGTGGATTCTGGCAACACCTGGACATGATGTCCAGCCTCGTTGTTAAAGAACTATTAAGACTACCAGATGATCTTGAAATGAACCATGCAGCCAACACTGTGAACCTCAAATTCAAATGCAACTACTTTGCAAGGGTAGTGGCTGGCCAAGTCGGATGGCTGACTGCACAAAGCTCATGACTTCCAATCTCATGGGCTTGACACATGGTAGGCAAGGAAAGTCAAAAACTGACAAAGCGTGCTGCCCCATGTGACAGGCTTGATACACCATCAGGCGATGAATGCAGGTACAGAGCAGACCGTAGGTCTAAGCGGACCACGGTTGGCCTAGAAATGTGATGAATAAGGCAACAAAGTAGGAAATAACACACCATACCCAGAATGA
>NTHP01000146.1:1820512-1844400 GCA_003416845.1 Oplegnathus fasciatus
AGCTGCTCTTTTTTTAAATTGTAATCTTCAACTAAAAAGGCAGTGCGGTGCGCCTCGCGTTTTTCAAGCTGCAAAACGCGTCCTGTCTGATCGGGGCCTAAAGCTGGAGGACTTGAGAGTAACAGATGAAACAGAAAGGTCAAAATCCTTCAAAAATCTACATGACCGTGACCGTAGTTGTCATGGTTATAAAAATAAACACTTCAATCAGGAACGATTGTGATCTTGGTTGAAAGAAACCAACTTTGACTGATGTTTTGTTGATTGACATCACCCTTGGCGCCTTTGCTCTGGCTACTGAAGAGCTTTGTCACTTTGGCATAAACATATGCTGTTCTGGGGCACTTGCTGAAACAACTGATTCTGCTGTTGTCTTGGGAGAACGGTCCCCAAAAACCCTGGATCCTACATTTCCCATAGATAGTGTCTTTCGTTAGACCCTCGCTGACTGGCAAACGCCCTTGTCTCCGCACCACCAGTTTGTAACGTCCTGATATAAAGCTTTCAAACCTCGATTTTGTTATTCGTCATTGTTTCAACCAGCTAAAACAAAACCCTGCAGCACAGCAGCAAGGAAACGATCCCATATTGATTATTACACAGCTTTGTTGTGGTACTTAGCATTGTGGTACTAAGCATTATGCACAGTGGAATGCTTGCAATTTCCCCTTTTGTAATTTGCACCTATCTTTGTGTGTGTTTATGAATGTGTGTATGTCCATTAATCTAGGTTGATACCAATAGAGAAGTTGCTGGGAGATGCAGGATGTATCCATAAAGCAAACCTGAGTCTCATTAGGGTGACAGCACAGAGACAACATTACTCACACCTCGCTCAACCTCTGTCTGTCTTTCTTTTACCGTCTTCCATCTCATTTCCTTCTTTATCCTCTATTTCCGTCAGCTTTTCTTCGCACATCCTTCTTCTCCGACACCATCCTCTCTATCTTTTCCTCTCCTCTCACCCTCTCACTTTCTCACTTACTCTGTCACCGTGTTTGACTCTCCTCATTTTCTTTTGATCACTTTTTCCCCCTCACACGCTGTCACAGCCTGCCCTCCCTCTCTGTCATCTCGCTTTAGGCGCATGGCACGGAGCTGGCATTACTCAAACCCCGGCTCTACCTCTCTCCTCGTTTCCTTTATGTCGCTCGATCTCATTCCGCTCTCTATTTTCTGCACGGGCTCATTATAGTTATTTACACCTCTTGTCTGATGCTACCTGGCTCTCTTTTTCTCTGTCTCTCTCTGTCTCTGTTCCCATCTTTGCCTCCATTTATCTCCATCTCATTGCTGTAGCCAGAACTCTATGCATGATGTCATCTCTCTCAACACTCCTCCTTCTTTTATCCAATCCATCTTTCCTCCCTTCTTTTGTCTCTTCCTCCCTTTTCACTTCATCCTTCTTGTCTTTTCTCTGCCCTCTGCTCTACCTTTTCTCATTTCCTGTTCTCCATTTTCCCCTACCCCCTCTCCTCCTCTCCTCTCTTCCATTTGCCATCTTGCTCTTCATTTGTGTTCACCATTTCTTTTATTTTTTCTCCCTTCCACTTCTGTTGTCTTCCCCAAATATACCCCCCCTCGTTTCCTTTTTTTTTTTGTCTCCTTTCCGTTTATTTTTATATTCTCTTATTCTTTTCTTCTCACTATCTCTTCCCTTGACCCTTTGGTCCTCTTTGCCTTTTTTCTCCTCATAGATTTCTCTCTCTTTATTTTCTCTCTTTCTTCTTCTCTATTTTATACATCTCTCCTATCCTTTCTTTCCATCTCCTTATCTTTTCCACCCTTTTTCACTCATTGCACTTCCTTCTCCACTCCTCTCCTGTGCTCTATTGTTTGTTCTCATCACCTCTCTTGTTTTCTCCTCAATACTTCTCACTCCTCCTGTTATCCATTCTCCTCTTCTCTTACCCCCTCTTTTCTTTTCCTTTTTTCTTCTGGCCTTCTCCTCCCTTCTCTCCTCCTGTATTTTCTTCTCCCATCTGTTCAAACCTCTGCTCAAATCATTTGCATGACAGCCTCTCTCTCCTCACTCTTGATGTTGCTGCCCCCTTAAAGCCGACCCCTTCATCCTTTTATCTGTAGGGACGTGCCATGTCCATCACTCTGCCATATATTTATTCATTCTCTTTTTGTACTTTCATCTTCCTCCTCTGCTCTCACACCTGATCTGCACATAACCTCTCGTGTTCACACCTTGTACTCTAGTTGTCCTTCCTTATGAGACCATTGTTTCCATTTCTTCTTTTTTTACCTTTCTTCACCTCCAACCTGCCTCCTCCCTTCCTGCCTCTCTCTTCTGTTGAGTGGTGAATATCTGTTACTCTGTTAATGTTATAAAAAGATGGGGCGGGCATTCCTTTATCCATTATCAAAGTTTGACTTTACTTGACAGATTCTCCTTTCTATTACCCCGATTCTAGAGAGATTACCCACAGTGGAACACAGTTACGCTCTGACTGCAGTCATCCAGCAGGGGAAAAGATGTCTTAATATGGTCACGGCAAGCTGTCATCTCCCATCCAGTCTCGTGGACAATGAGCCAATCATTGTTTGGTGAATTCAGCTGTTGTTGCAGTTTGTTCAGGTTACTGCAGCGCTGGGCTTTTAATGCACACAAGTACACTTCCCCATCTGGGTTTGATGAAAAGATGATTTGGGGAAGCCTCTGAAAAGCAAAGGCTTAAGAATGTTAAAGCTTACTGTTTTTAAAATATAATTTGAAAGTTACCCCACTCAGATTTGACTATAACAATTGTTGCACATTTTTATTTTGCTTTGTTTAGTTCTATGTGCTAAACTGCACTGAATATACACCATACTTTGGTTGTGTTTGCTAAAAGAATAGTTCAACTATACTTGTTTTAAGACTAAATGCTTTCCAGAGATCATGTTAGAATAGAGGTTTTAATCCATCAATAACTCATGAAGAATGCTACGTTCTTTGATCAAATGTATGTCAGCAAAATCTTTTGTAATGAGGGATTTTGAGATAGTTCACTTTGTTGCCATCCCACCATGAAGTGATTGATGCAGCAACATCTGTGCTCCCCTGTCCCTCAACAGGAATCACCTTTCACTTGTGAGGTGTGTTTTAAAGGAGCATAATGAGCATATTATACAGCTCTCCCTCAGGTCATTGTCAGTTGAGACAGTGTTGCCGTGTTAACTGATGAACAAGTGAACATCGAGGTAATAGCCAAACTTTAAAAATCCTGAATCGGACCCACATTAAGTTGAAAATATAGGTGCTTTCAAGTTCAAAAGCTAATTTCAGTTCTGTTTTTGTGAAGTGATAAACTACATCTGCGTAATAAACATGTCAGTGACACGGTCATTGAGAATCTCTGATTGAAGGTAAAAATTCAAGCTGAGATGGCATAGATGTGCATATAGATGTGCAATCTGGATATGCATATAAATAAACATATAGGATAGAAGAGATAATGTTGATTAGACTACAGAATATCGGGTATAAAAGATACAGATGGTGCAGTGTGAATGTACAGATGTTGAATGTAGGTACAGATGGTACATGGTTAATAGCCCGTTGTAAGTACACTTAAAAGGTACAGCAGTGTAATACCGGTCCAGTGTTTGTTAAAAAGTCAAGAATCTTTGTGGCCCAAGAAGGCTCCTCCTGAGCCTCCCAGTACTGGGGCTTATGACTTTGTCCATATGACATATGACAGTCATTTGCCTGACTGAAGCAGTTGGCTGTTGCTAGGGTGCTTAAATAACTCTCTTGCTTCTGCACTGCCTGGTGTAGATGTCCTGCAGGTTGGGTAATGTGCCTCTGGTGATGCGTTTGGCACTAAATAATGCAATGTAAAAGGTCGTTTGAAAGGGGGTCACAATCTTGAGTAGCCTAAGATGTCTGAGATGATTGATAACTCATTGTGCCTCCATCAGCAAGGTCCATGTGAGGTCCCCAGAGATGTGGCGCCTAAAGGCATCTGAAGTAGCGCAACCTCTCGTCAATGACCCCATCGAGCCATCGGAGGATGTGCATCTGTTGTTCTTGCAACATATATTATTTGTTTTGCTGGTGTTAACAATGATGCATCCTTACATGTATCCGATTGTGAGAGACTCGGCAATGCAAAAAACATTAGGCTTCATCCCCATTATGATGCCTAATTATCAGCTTACATCGTTTTGATTGCTGGAAATAGTGTGTTAAAATAAATTATACACTTCACACCACTAGATAGCCTTTGATTTGGATTTTCCCTACAGTTTTCAATATGGAGGAATCTGCTGTAAATTAGCCCAATAATACTCCGGTGTGCCAGCCATAAGAGAATGGTTCTTTAGAGGATATGACAATACCTTGTACACACATGGACAAACACATAATTATTCACACAGAGACTTACAGGGGAACAAGTACAGCAGGTATATAATGAACATTGTTTGGCTAGAGGCTACTCAATTAAAAAAAGTTCTCCCTGTGTGTTGCAGCACTATTGTATCTAATAGAGCCTGTTTTAATCCGGACCTCAGTCTGCTTGTTAGAGTTAAGTCAATCTGGATCCATCAGCTTGTATGTGCCCTTCTTTGGATTTTCTCTGCTCCCTATCTTCTTCCTTCCCTTTCAGTTATCTCGCTCCACTGGTTAAGCTTTGATCATGGTGGTGAATAAATTGCACCTCTCTCTGTGCCTAAAACAATGTTTAATAGCCTTGAATTGCTGCTGCTCGCGTAGAAAACATTGCAGTGCTGCCTATCGTTTTTGCTAACAACGCATGGCTGCATTGAAGCGCTTCAGCGGGCGAGGACTAGGCAGAAATCACAGGGGATCGTTTAACATGCCTAAGCAAATAACAGTGCAAGTCTCACCGATTTCCTTCGCTTCAATGCAGATACAAATCGGATCTGAGAAAACTTTTACACAGATAAAGGGAGGGCTTGGAGCATACTGTCTTTTCTAGCTGCGGGAAGGATGCACCTGTGGCTCCACTTTACCTGCTAATATTGTGCTACCTTTCAGCGTCTTTTCCTGGGCAGAATCGCTTTGTGTTTGAAAAAGAGATCAAAAACTGTGTGTGTTTTTGAGTGTAAGATGCATGATCCCAGTGGAGACAAACAAAAGTATCAGGACATGACTGTGAGACAGAGAGAAAAGACACATCTTGAACACACGAATTTTCTACATGATGTTCTCAGCAATCACAGTGTATTTTAAAAAGATGTTAGATATGTATTGGGGTACATATGTGGGTTGAATGAAAGGATGAAAAAAGGTACAAATTGCAGTATTAAGAATGTTTACAAAACAGCAGCAGTGTAATAGCAGTGTATTGGTATAGTATACAGTATACAGTATGGTTATATAAACATTATATTCTGATCTGTAAGATAATATCTTATGTTTATTACAACAAACTTACTCACATTAAAAAAATCTTTCTGTTAAATAACTTTATTTAAGGTTTGTTCCTGTATTTTAAAGCAGTTTAAAGAAAGTACCATATTGACATAATTAAAAAATATAATATTGCCACTTTTTATTCTGGTCACCAAAGATATATATATACAGAAAGTATGTACACAGCAGTTATATGTGTGCGTGTACCACATCACAGCTTGCCATGCTGCTTCCGTAAGTCACGACCATCACCCCTCACCATCTGCTGTCCCTCCTCTCAGACACCAGCCAGACTACCAGTCTGTCAGTCTGTCTGAATATAAAGGGTGATCAAGTCTTTAACACCAGGGCTCCTAGGCTGTGAAACCACCTACCAAAGTAGCACAGCCTGGGTAATTGTTTGAGACTTGTCTATATAGAAAAAGACTTCATTAACTGTCCCTGCTGTAAGTGTGTAACTGGCCTATTGACAGTTTTGTTAATGTGGTGGCAGGTGTCCAGTGAAAAGCTGTCAGAAGAAGCAAATGCGGTTAGTAACAGCAAGCAATTAGAACACCAAGACAGAATTTTGAGTTCTAGCGGCATGATTCTTCTTAGCATGTTGGAGGAGAAGTGCTCTCATTAATGTTATCAAACAACACCATGTGACATTTTGTGTCTTCTGAATCTGACAGTAAAACTTTATTTTCTGATCACAGGGTTGGAACTTTGATGGGATTTCTGTCGTAGACACCTACAGGGAGGGTTTTGATTTATAGTTCAGCATTGGATTTCACCCGCTGACAGAACCAGTGCAACACTAGACAGAATTTGTACTGTATCAGATCGTGCTTTAATTATATTCTCCACAGTAGCTGTGTTTATTGTTTTGTTTTATTTGTGATGCGAGCAATGGTGGGAAGGACCACCTTGTTTCTTTACTGAATATGGGACTATTCCGTCGTTTCATCGACTGTAATAAAGAGCAGTAATCATGGTGAAGTTTGCAGATGGCTTGGATGTGTTTAACTGAACAGGAGAAGATAACAGAGCCTTTTCACCACTTGCTTCAATAATCTCTACTGCCATCAGAAACACAAGAAAACACAAGAAAACACAAGCAGCACAAGTTCACCAATCACAGTTCTTGTTGTCTCCACATGGTAACTCTGTAGCATATCTTCGGTGGCTAAACTGAGGATACATAACCTCTTAATGCAACACCATAAATCAAACTTTATATTAGCGGCTTATTGCAATTATACATTAAAGCTTAAGTCGGTAGGATTGAGAAGAGAGTGGACTTAGCTTGAAAATTTGAATGAGTACAAGGAGGAATGGGCAGTTTTCTCATTGCTTGGTTGTTTGGTGGTTGTCCGCCATTGCGTCCACTCACTGAAGATATTGAGCTTGACTGGGTGAGAGCATGCGTGGGGAAGGGGAGCTGCGTGTGCACGAGCAGTGATTGACACTCCGTCAGACACTCCTCCTGGCTCTGATTGGTTGTTTTGATTCGGGAGCGGTGGATTCTTGCGAATGGCATTAGGAGCAGTAGGTGGAGCCAGAGGAACCTGATTTTTTCACAGATTATCTGTCTCGTGTTCTACTGTCAGGACATAGTGACAGTTTTAGCAAATATGACAAAAAGTTATTTTTATACGGGTTACCTACTTCAGCTTTAAGTTGACCAGTGAAGACACGGGTTAAGTAATAATGGCAAATTAGTCCGCGTCTAACTATAATTTCAGCCACATCAATATTTTATTTGCGATTTCTTGTTTGCCTTCCCTTTAGTGTGTGATATTTTCCATGTCATTAAAATTGAGCCAGTGTGTACCCGTATCAGAATGTTTTAAATGTATTTTCAGGTTTGTTTTGCTGAATCAAGGAGTTACGGTACCTCACATAGTCATACATTTCTACATACATTTACCACTATTGAAAAGGGGCTCTTTTGTTTCATTCACCCCCTTTCTCTCCATCTTTTGCTCCACTTGTTCTTTTTGTTTCGGACATCCATCATCTCTGCAATAAGAAACATTTACATGTCATTCACGTGTGAAATTGTCTGAAAAGTCTTTTCCTCACAGCCGCCATGTTAACAAAGTTACAGCCCTCCTGTTTTCCAAGCTATTGGCTGATTGTGCACAGGAGAAGCCAAACCTGTTATCAGCATCAGCATCACTTGCACAATACAGATACAGATTGGTGGCAATGGAGGGCGGTCCTAGGAAATGACATGTGCAGCTTATGGAACCCTGAGAGATGCATTCACCCAAAGCTCATCAACACACATTGATTAGTGAGAAGAAATGCATTGATTAGGAGAGATGTGTGATGGCTTGGACCCAAGCAAGCACACAATCCCACACACAGCCTGTAAAGACACTTACATGCACACACACACACACACACACGAATAGCATACACACACACTATTCAGTCAAATGTCAGGTGAATTTGAGCAGTCAGTGATTATGGGTAAGCCAATAGTTTTTATCAATACTCGTTCCCTCATGAAAAATCATTCAACCAAAACAACCACCTCTACTTAGCCATTATTTCCCCTGAGGATGTAAAGTGGCAATGCATCTCCAGCCGTCTTTCAGCCAGTCACAGTACAAGCTAAACACACCTGACTTGTGGCATGTGGTACCTTTAGGTTAGAATGACCATACTTAGTCATAACACAGCTCGTTTGCAGAAGAGCACTAAAAGGACGACATTGGTTGATGTGTGACACCTTTTTGGGGAGTGTGAGATTTTACATGTACAAGCACACAATCTAAATGTTAACTTGCTGGTTACAGAGACCGTCCAGTACCCGAAAGTCCCTATTGGACCCTACAATACACAATGTGAACACAATCCCATACTGCCTTTAGCAAGGTGCTTGGCTGCAGTTTGCACATAGTTATCGCCATTAAACATGTAACAAGAATAGATCATTAGCTTTTTTTAAGCCACTTGTGTTTTGTGCCAGTGGACCTTATGCTAATGTTCTATAAATTATTGATTTGTTTCCAAAGTGAGGATACCCATTTCTTTTTTAAAAGGGACTAATATTGTCTTGGTTCGGGTTCATGTCTGACACTTGGCAGCATGAGTCAGGATCAGTTGGGTCTGGTCTCGAAGACATGGGTTCTGTTCTTAATTTCATGCCCATACAGACCTCTATTGTAGCGCCAGGACCAATTTTGGAGTTTGTTGACATTGAGTGTAATAAATCTTTCAGACTGCAGCCAAATGTTTTCAGAAACCTGGTTTGCGTTATCAGGAGGTGTAAGTAGATATTATTTCTACCGACTTCATACATTTGCATGTGATAAATGAACTTATTCTGCAAGCGATACCATCTTGAACAGCTGATCAGTGTAAACAATTTTGAGTCTTTAGCATTGTTTAGTAACAGAATAGCTGGTGATTTGTGGGGTGCATTTCTACCAGCATGTGACACTATAGTATCTCATAAAAATAAACCATCTGCTTCACCTGTTTATATCAAGCTCAACTTTGCCTTTTAGCAGAACTGGCCAGATGAACATGGCTGTAAACTCAGAACTTCTTTCCCAGCAGATTCGAAAACTGAACTATGCACAGTCACGATCGTGGGCTGAATAAGGTCATCATGTTCCCACGATGAAGAGGCCTTCCCAGAATTATTTGTGCTTTTAAGAAACTCCCCCTTAACAAGTTTTTGTTTTATTTCATTGATTACTGACTGTTAGCTTACCAGGGTAAGGCAATGATCTCTGCCTCAGCCAGCAAGAGACAGAGAGACAAAGACAGAGGTAGAGACAGAGGGAGGAACTGTTGCACACAACAAATCAGCCGGAACTATAACATTACACTGCAATATAAACCTCGTCAACAATGTCATGAATACGAAAGTTAGCTATTTTTCAAAGAGCACCTTTCATGCACTAAACGCCTGTGCAAAACTAACCTCATTACTTGTTTTGAATGCAGCTTTTTGGTTGTCTGACCCTTTTATACTGAGCTGAAAATTGCTATGTGACAAATGGAGAATGTAGACATGTAGACACAGTCACAGGCGGACACAATATGATAATCTGTCAAATACTGATGGTATTTTAATGTATAAAGTTTATAAATTCTTTCTTGGACCAATTCTCTTCAAACGCTCAATGGTAAACGGCCCGTTTGGCCCCAGCTCAGCTAAATTATGTTCAGTGCCTTAAATATAAATAAACAATTATTTTCTTTTTTGAGGTTTAAGTATTGGAAAACTTCTGGGAGCTTCAAAGGAACCTTTAAATCTGTTTAGTCTCTTTCTAGCATCCCAAACAATGGAAGTCGCAGGTCTCATGCCAGCTAGAAAATATTGATTTTGAAGAGCAAATGTTTACTGTTTATGTGAATGAGTTTCCTTGCATTCTGTTTTCATGTGTGGCTTGCCAATCCTCTTTTCTGTGGAAGTGCATAAATTCATATCCATGCAGTACCACCCAGCCTCCGACCTGTGCCTGTTTGCTGTATGTGACCAGCTTAGGCAAAACGTGCGTTTCGTCAACGTGCCTCTCAATGCCTTTCCTATCGGAGAAAGATTTGATAGAGGTTACAGGAGCTTGGAGAGAGGACAGCGTGTGTATAAATGTCATTACTTAGCTGGCACGTCTGCCTTTTGTGCTTACTGAGGATGAGTACTCCTTGCAGCACGAAAAGGAGAGGTGGGTGGCCTGTTTGATAGACAACAAAATGAATAGAGTGGAGGATGTGATGAAGACAGAGAGAGAGAGAGAGAGAGAGGGAAAAGTGAGTGGTTATTCAGTGAGGAACCCACACGCACACGTTCACAGAAGGGAAGGAGAAACTGAAGTTTTTGGTGGGAAGAAAAATCAATAAACAGGGCTATGAAAAATGAAGTAGCTTCCCAGAAAATTCTATTTCTTCTTTTTATTCCTCAGACAATAGCTCTTTTCTTGAGGATGATGAAATTGCATTTTGAGCAATTTTGAAACAAAACTATGTGTTGCACAAGAAATGTATCATTCATTTTTGGGGATAGTGATCACTCAGTATCTGACAGCACCGACAGTACAGAATAAACCCTAGAAACACCTGTATGTCACATATTGAACCCCTGATGTACTGTAGGTCAACACAGTGTCATCAAAAACCATGACTCCTGCTGTAGTGTCCTTTAGCAAGGTGTTGACCCCTACGTTTTTTCTGATGATAAACTACAACAGATAAGTTCTTAAAGTGTAAAACTACCTCTCAAGAAAACTGCTGAGTCACCTTATACATAAGTAGCTCTATAAAATAAAAATAACCTTTACAGAAGGGTTTTTTAAGCTCCTGTCAGTCTTAGTGTAACAGACTAAAATTCATAGAGAAGTTATTTGTCTGGGTTCAACGACTAAATCCAAATTAAGACAGACTGAAGTAGTTATTTAAAGGATTTAGACACAAGCCAGATTTGTGGAACTAATTAAGTACCAAAGTTTGTGTCAGAGAAAAATATTTTGATATTATGGCGCGACAGAAAATCCTAATCTATACCACTTGGGAGGAGAAAAAAGTCAGAATCGGTTCACTTCATTTGAACTGTGAACACAGCACATGAGGACAGGCAGATTACCAGGCTGTCATTTCACACACTCAGTTTCCTTCATTCTAGTCAAAGCTTCTTCATCAGGACATTGGGCCTCATGCAAGAACCACTCGTACAAACAGATTTGTTCTTCATGATTTTATTGGCACACCTTGGCATGACAAGTTATACAGTTCAGTAGTTGTTAGGAAAGTTCTCTCACTCCAACAGCTGCCTCAGGTCTTTTTGCAAGTTACTTTCCAGGTGACCATCCTCCTCTGTTGCCCTTCATGAAATTTCTTCCATTTTTTCCCGTTAAAGGGTTTTTTGGGGGAGTTTTTCCTTATCCAAATCGAGGATCTAAGGACAGAGGGAGCTGTATGCTGTACAGATTGAGGCAAATTGTGATTTGTGATATTGGGCCATATAAATAAAATTGACTGGACATGGAGTATTTCCAGTCATCACATTCAGTCACTGTTGTATCCAACAGTGTAACATTAGGCTCCTTGACCGCTTCCCATCCAAGTCATGGACTGCCTCAAAAAGTCTGTGCAGTCAAGAGAGTTTGGTAAATCTGACCTGATTTCATCTCTCACAGAAAAAACGGAGAGGTTCAGGATAATAAGAAGAAAACGCTCTTGTACGAGGCCCAACGATTATCTTTTGCTTTCAACCTGTAACCTCTTTGCAGTGGATGAACTGCATCATGATGAAGTTCAGATTGCTATGGTGTATGTGAGCCTAGATTCATTCTGTCTATTTATCTATGTATGTAATCTTTTATCGTTCAAGTTGGCAGCTCAAGTCAGAATTTGACAGACAGAAAATACAAACCTCTGTAGGATCCTACAGTACCAGGTATTTTTCTAAACGCGGTCTTTCACAGCAGTTGCCTGTATTTTCATGGGGTCAAAGAGACACCAAACTGTGAGAGGAGGAAAATATTTATAGCACAATTCTGAGCATGATCTGTTTGTGCTGTCCCTACAAGCCTTGTTTATCCTGGAAAGTGCAGTGATGCAGGTACTTGCTGAGAATTCCGCCTCAGTTTGACACCATTTTTCCAGGTAGAGGGCCAAGTAGAGTGTGGTAGTTCTTAACTTGTCTGTCTAGCTGTCTCCAGCTGCCTGAGTTGTGTACTCAGAGCTCAGGCACCTCCTCTTTACTTCATGTTTTATCTCACAGTCACAGTCCGGAAGGACGGGGATAAATTTCTGATATATACGCAGCCATAAACTTATGCTCACACAGTCTGTCACATGTACACACACATGCACACACAGATCAGGATTTAATGCGCTCTGACATTGGTGCCGACATAAATCATAAATGTGGAGAGCTATTAGCTGGCCAGTAGTGGTCTGACCTCATGTCAAGATGGCTGTTTGGTAATGTGTGGGTGAACACACACAAATGAGACTGAACAGAGTGCGATTTAACAAGGCAGCACAAAACCAAAACAAACAGTTTTTGTCAGTTCATTATTCGCAAGGTTAAGGAGGGCGGTCTTCCAAACTTCATCAGTGATGCCTGATGAATGTTAAAGATACAGAGTCGGAAAGAAGCCACTCTGGAAGTGGACAGCCGCCGCTGTAATGACTCCTCCAGGGTCCTCCCCTAAAGATGTCAGCTTGTGGTGAGAGATGGATGGTGGAAATTTGCTGCAATATGCTAAAGCACATCTTGTTTTTGTGAAATGTGTCACATAGTTAAAAGATCAGTGACAGAAAGCTCCGCTGAAATTTCACATACAGTAATTATTCTGATCTTTTATATGCATTGTTCCCTCTTTTTTTTTGCTAAGTCAGGATGATCCTGTAAAAGAGATCTTGTATTATCATTATATTATTATTATCATATTACCATTATATCATTATAGTATTAATATAGTGCTGGTCCCAGGACTTGGAGTGCCCCTTGTTTTATTTCCTGTCAGGTAGGTAATTGCGCTTGAAAGACTATTTTGTATCCCAGGTGTAACATTGTGCCTGATTAGTCTCCATTTTCAGTCCCAAGACTGCTGCTGTAGATCACAGCTCACTTTCATGCTTGGTCCTTGATATGTCAGACATCTGGAGGGACCTTAGCGTAGAACTGCCGTTCCTTTACCCTAAAAGGACACAGTTGAGGTGGTTCAGGCATCTTATCTGGATGCCTCCTGGGTAACTCCCTGTGGAGGTATTCCCAGCACGGCCAACTTTGAGGAGAAAAAAGTTAATCACGGTCATATTTTTCCAGTCATGGGACTCCTTTGTTTCAACCTCACCCCTCTACCCTTTGGGCTGCCTCCAACACAAAACTTGCAGGATCTGACCCAGACTCGTCACTACTGATGGGCCATGGCAATATAATTCCTCTGATATCATCTAAAAAGTGACAGCTGAATGCGTTGCGTTGGCTGCAGAGAGCCCGTTCCTATAGATCCCTGCTGCTTCTCAGTGTCAGTTAAATGTCTAACATGCAAATGCTGCCGCAGACTCTATCCTCTCACCCTCTAATTAGGCTGTAATTATGAAATGCAGCGGCTGTAATTGAAAGTGTCAACTAATTTTTCTAATATGAATACAGTCACTATTCTAAACTTAATGAGTGACACTCTTTTTGAGCCTTTCTTGAATGTGATGACTGGAAATACTCCAAATGTGTGTTGATGGCGCTGCTAAAAGCACACAACTTTTGATAGGCCTGACCTTTGGACTGCTGCTTGTGAGCAACAACAAATACACAAGAGCAGCATCATAGCGTGTGAGTACACTCATACATCTAGACTGCCAGAAGATGATTTATGGGCTGGGGCTGCCTGCTGTAAAATATGTAGCAAATTTCACTGAAAGTGCTGTGTTGGCCCAGCACCCAAACACCAGTTTAGTGTGTGTGGTGGTGGTGGGGTGGGGTTNNGCACGGTGCAATGAGGAGTGAAAGCTGATAAGAAGGTGCAATATTGGAGAGCCATTTTCTTAGTGAAAGGCAGAAAAAAACATTTTGCATATTTTGTTTACTGCTCTGCCCCACCTTCAGAGGCACACTTTTCGTCTCCCTTCAGTGTTGGCCACTGCGCAGCTGAATCAGTTTGGAGTGTGAAAGCCTTGCTCAAAGGCATCACAACTGTTTTGGGTAGAGTTTTATTTGCTCCTCAAGTCCTCATACCCAAATAAAAGATCTGATCTCCAACCTACACATAATTATGGAAAATTTTAAATCAGTTCACAATTCCAAACCCAGCATATATGATATATGACCATATATGACTTAATATCCATTTTATCCATAAACTCAAACATGTAAAATTCAAACAGGAATTCTCATAAAAAAAAGAGAGAGGAGCAAGCAGGAGTGGAGAAGATAGAACAGAAATAGAAATAGAAATATTAGGACAATGTGGATCTAAATCACAGGGTGACGTGAGGAGAGAGGAAACTTGCAAGAGGAGAGAAAGAGAGGGAAGTGAAAGTAAAATTAATGGACAGGGTGTGTTTGTATGGGTTGACATTACACCCGGTCCTGCATGTTGCAGTGCAGCAAGAGCTTAATGGGGAGGGAGATGAGGGAAGAAAGGAGGAAAATGAGAGGAAGCACGGTGAATGAAAAAACCCAGAGGCTGTTGAGTTTAATGTCCTCTGTAACCCGAAAGGAGAGACGCAGTCTGGTACAAGAGGACGGGAGCAGAGAAAGGTCAAAAAAAGGTGTGGAGAAAAACAGAGCAGCGACAAAAGGAGAGAAGAGGCTGAGAGCTTTGATAGACTATTAGTGCTGAGAGGAGACTGTTGTCAGAGAGGACGCGAGAGGTACAGACTATATGGGCAATTTGTTGCTGAGACAGAGTGAGAGGGCTCCATTTACCTGTCAAACAACACACACATACACACTTATTTTCACAAGTGTGTGGACTCGCACACGCTGAGGTTCACAGAATCAGACAGACACTCTTGCAGTCTTGAACACGGTCTTTCCACAATCCACTCCAGGAGTACCTGACCACACTTTTCTTTAGAGTTTCTTTAAAAAAAAACACTCTTGACCAGTACCAACAATTACCAATTACCAATAATCATGATATTTATCAAGTTCAAGAGTAAAATGAATGTAACCCTACTTTCACAAAAGAAAATTAGGGAACTGAGGCCTGGCTGTTTCACAAAGTGATGACAAAGTGTGAGCACTGCTTGGGCCAAGTGCAGACTAATATAGTGTGACATATTTGCCTCCACTAATATAATTTAATTAGTAGCTTTATGTGTGTTGTCTCCACCTTTTCCGCCTTGTTTCCCATTGCATTCTCATTTGATACTGCTCTTCTCCAATCTCAAACATACACTGTACGTATTCGAGATGCTCCAGTGACAACTGCATCTTGTTTTTGGCTACAAGAAAATCACACACAAGGCTCAAGACTAGGTGTAGAAACGTCTCTTAACCACCTGAACTAGAGGACCCGCTGTGACTGGCTGTAGCGCAGATCCTGTGTTGACCTGAGGGTTTTGTCTCAGATTTTTCTGACACAGGCAAACTGTGGCAAAATTCTTGTAGTCTGCACTAGCCTTGATCACAAATGATGGCAGATAAATCTGAAAACCTACAAGGCTCTGACATGCTCATGAATGAGTCTTAAGTACGGTGTTTGTTCTGATTAGTGAAGCATATAAAAGGGAATGATTTCAAGTTGCAAATTGCAGCTTGCGTTTTGCAAATCTGGTGAAACAGGCCCCTGTTTTGCAGAATCACAGCTGTTCTTTTAGTAGGTAAACGTGACCTGCAGGCACTCCTGTGAGCAATATTTCTACATTCACACAGTGATCCAGAGACACACAGTGGCACAGAGCAGATGCGCATTTACTCTGGGGACTGAGACATACCGGGATTTCTGAACAAACTACTACTGCTTTTCTGAGAAAAATAATGGCAGGAATGCTGCTGTGTGTTTGGGGGTGCTGAAGACTACGGCATGTAATGAAACAAAGCTGTAAATACAGATATACAAACACCAAATACAGTTACTACAGTAATGAAATTGGCTCAACTTTTCAGTGAGCTGCAGTTTCTTCCAACTAACTTCTCATGCAAAAATGGTAGCTAACTGGCAGTCAAATGTTTGTTAAAGTAATGTCAATATAGCTGAAATGTGCAGGTGGTTAAAAAGGAGCTTGGTCAGACATGCAAGTCTCCATCCCCCGAAACCATTGTACTCAATCATCAAAATTTATACCATGGCCACAAAATATACTAATTTCTGATAAGCTGGCAGGGGTCATAAGCATGTAATGTATCAATCATGGCTCTAAATAAGTGTGTAATGTAAACTGCAGGTAACCTTAGCAGCAGTGCTTCTGTTTGATGCTATGTTGCTAGCCAACTCTCATTGGTGAAACTGCCAGTCATAGGTTAAACTGCTTAAACACAACCTACTTTTTTCCTGTGGTAGGTGGTGATGGTACAGTATAAGCACATAATACACTCTGACGTGTTCCCACATATTACAATAATGGATGTTATTGTATGTTATTGTAGTATATCAGGATGTCACGTATTCCTGCTTCCTGAAGTGGGAATACAGTCAACACATAATACATTCACACAGCACAGTGACACAAAGATACACAGCCATTCAAACACACACACTCAGAGAGTTTTGTGTCTCGGGGTGAGATGCTACATTTACTCAGTGAGGGTGCTGAGCTGAAACAGTAGAAGAACTACTGCCCTGAGGGAAATACACCGCTGGCTTCCCTTCTAGACTGCAGCAGTGATTAATGTTTGTGTGTGTTGAGCTGGTGTGTGGGACTGTGATCATCACAGTGGAGAATGAGTGTGTGTGTGTGTGTGTGTGTGTGTGTGTGTGTATTGTAGGGGGGCGTGACGGGTGGTGACACACATGTGATCCTTGAGTTTTTCAGGAAACCAGACGTTGGTTTCTTGGGGGGAAAAAAGGGCGTGTATTCTTTCCGTTGCGTCCATCATTCTGCCTCGTAGCTCTGTCACATCTGCAGCTTCACATCATCTTATAATCTTGTAATGTCTCGCTTTCTAACCCACTTCTTTCGCACTGTTCTCCATCCATTTCTTCCTTTCACTGACCCAGGAATTGTGTCTCCCCACTCTCCTGTGGTCCCCCCCTCTTGCCTGCTCTCATTGATTTAAAGCTTTAAACTTTCACTCTCACTCACTTACCCAGGTGGTGAAGTTGAAATACAGTCATTAACTTGCTGTTTCTCCACACACTCACTCTATCTCAGCTTTTCTCCTCTCTACTTGCTCTTTGGGAGGTCCAGGATGCCAGTCCACCCCTATTTATTGTACACATTGGGAGGTGGAAGGGGATATCATGGGGTCAGAGCTGCTTGTTGTCATTACCGCTGTCATTATGTGGCCAACTCGTCACCGAACTCATCTCACCCTCTTTGTCCACAGGGTGAATTGTTTTCAGCCAGAGGTGCTACACAAATACTTTGAGGACGAGTTGTTTGTGAGCTGCTGTTGCTATGCGACTAAAACCTCCATGAACTTGAAGAACATTTTCCAATCTTCTAATTTTGACACTCTCTCTCCTTTAATGGATCCAGAGTGCAAACAACGTTAACCAGGAAAAATGTGTGTCTATTATATCTGAAGTGAAGATGTTCTGTACTTAGAGTTTACTGCTGATGTGATTAAATGTGTCTTCAAAGTGTCTTGGATGTATTAACGCTCTGATTTGATGTGTTTTTGTTGTGTTTTTATAAAGTGTGATCTCCCCCGTCGTAGATTCGGTACCAGGTGGAAAGAAAGTGTAAAGCTCAGTGTCCACACGGTGAATCTTTACTCAAGGCAGCAGCAGGGGAAAAACACTTTGCAGAAGTGTTGTTTTACAGCTGTTGCTATGTGACTGCTTTCCATACTCCTGCTGAACCAAGTTCAGTGTTGTTCAGTGTTTTAAATTTGATGGACATGGTGCCAGTGGGATATTTTTTAAATCAAACACAGGCTTGATCAATGCCTACAACACATTTTGTTGCCTAATCAACAGCAAATGTGAATTTTTCTTCATTTTCTATTACTTCATCAGCAGCAGGAAACTTGTTTAGGTGCGTGTGGGGGGAAAAATATGGGTAAAGATCTGCTCCAATCTGGTATTTTCAATGAAAATCTGTTACAAGCAAAAGCTGAATCTTAATCTACCTAAAGTATCTAATTTGATTTGCTCTTTGCACACAAGGAAAGAAAGGCCCGCTTTTAACCCTCAGCAGCTCCATCTGTTGCCAGGTCTGTGCCTCCTTGATGAGCCCCACATCAATTATAGAGCCAGATATTCTTCAAAGAAGAGATTTTGGCCAGTCTTCAAATTTGAAGTCAAAGTGCTAGTTAGAAATTGGACTCCTGTTTGAGTTAAAAGATTAAGGTCAAGAGATGAATGTCAGAGGAAGGTTCTGAAAAGTAAAGTAATACAAATGGTGTGTGTGTGTGTGTGTGTGTGTGTGTGTGTTGATGGCTCAGTGAAGGATGAAACAAACCCATCCCTCTGTGGGGGTTCAGCAGTTTATGAGTTCGACACAGCAGGAGTCATCTACTGGTGTCTATGTGATGTTTGGCTCTGTGGGAGGTATCCTATAGCTGACTCAAAACTTGCTTCACTTGTTTACAGTGAAGTCGTGGGGTTTATTCTTTCTCAACAAACTCTGAAGGATACTTCTGAAATGGATAAAAGACACTGACACAGGAGACCCATAACATTTTATAAAGTGTGCATTAACTCTGGAAATTAGATTACATGTTGTGTATGTGTTATGGTGAATTTGATGGTTACAGTGTGAAATAAATTCATCTTATAATTCCAGACACACATTGTTATCCAGTTTATCATGTAAACAAGTAAAAAAAGGGTTTAAAGAATGCTATTGATAAGGCATAACTACTATATACCTTTCAATAAATGTACATTGATATGTTCAACTAATATAAGCTACCAGCTATTTCATTAATTTTGTTTTATATCCAGAGTAGATAAACAACAGCATTAATCATTTGTCCTAAAACTTAATAACTTATGTTCCTTACAAGGAGCCTCTTGTGTTCATGACTAATTAATTTCCTGTGTAAGAAGCAAAGGTGGAAGTGTGAAGTTTTTGGACTGTCATAAAATGTCTTAAGTGTAACACACATTGTTTGTGCCTTAGCTGCAATTAGATGCTTGTAAGTTCAAACGTTACTTCACACTGGACACAGCATACAAAGAAGCAAAAAAAAAAAAGGTACAGTAGTGGGGATGTGCCGATCTAATGAGCAAAACAAGCTGCTTTTCAGGACAGAAGATCAAAACTGAGAAATAGGACGTCTGTGTATCCTGAAAATTTGCCCACAATGACTTCCATCAAGACACCGCCTAGAGCTTACGTACAGAAGAATGGGTGTGTTTTGACATGAATTATCTGGTGTGTGTTGCCCTTTCGAGAGCAAGTTGAGGTGAATAGGTTTGGTGAGTAAAGCGAATGACTTTAACACAGGAGACTGGGTGATGTCAAGTCTTGTACCAACAGCTGGCATTGGTTCCTTTTAACCATAACAACAATGTTTTCTTAATTTTAACCATGACAATAATCTTTCCCTATCCCCACCAAAGTAGTTGTGGTTGACTAAACTTAAAGACACCTTAACAACAGAGGTGGGAGATCGGAAAAACCTCATATGAGTTGTCGATTTGGAAGACACTGATGAGGACTTGTTAATGAGTTTGGACCTGATTACCTGAACATAAGTTAGAGTTACAATGGTAATGCTTCAAAGTGAACCACCATCGTAAGAGAAAAAAAGCCAGGATGAAAGCCCTGGTTAGCTTACGATGTACACTATTTAACTTGCCTTTTGAGACAGACCCTTGCTCACTGAGAACTACCTACTTTGGAAACTATATCAGATCAAATCAGATAACATAAATATGTGTAATTTCAGTTCAAGTCACAAAGCAGTTAAAATACATGTTTCATGAATCTATTATAGCCTTTAATCGATCGTACCTATCCAAACAACCTCAACAGTGCTTGTAATTTTCACATTTCACACTGTCCTGGAGATAAATAATGAGCTAAAGTGGTCTCGCCAAATTAGCTTAAAGCTGAACTTTGTTTGAAAACAGGTCAGCAATTTACATAATTAGAGTCTATGAGAGCGTCAGCATCAATGAAGAGAATCAGTTTTCTGCATAAAGATTTATTGAAGCTCCGTCCACATCAAGGGACAAATACCCCCATCCATAAATGAATTAAATTCAATAGACAAAAGAAAGATAAACGGGTGGAATTAAGTAGACACGTTTTGAAAAGGTGAGTTGAGTATTTAAAGCCAGATTGAAAGATTGAACACATTATGTAGACTTGTACAACACAATGCTAATGCAACAGCCCATGATCTTTAAGTTCAAAATTCTTTTTGGTTATCTCCCTAAGAACACTCAAATATTTATTAAAGTTTTGGATGATATTGCACAGGTGTTGCTTTTAATGTGTTAATGCCTGGTTATGACAGTACTTACGTATTTATCTCAAACTCTGTTACACCTGCTCTATTCTAAATGTTCATTTATACTTTAATTTCATTCTTGTTTTTCTCTGTTTTATGAAATTCAGTTTGTTTTATCCAGCTCAGCTTTGTTTTGTCATCTTGACTTTCATTAGTTCGTTGTCATTGAGATGAGATCGTTTTATATTCTCTTCACACTTTTTATTTTCTCTGTCTCGTCACTTATTCTCATATTTATAACCTTACATGAGCACATAAATAAACCCTAAACTCAGCAGAGCTCCCTGAGTTGTCCTTCCCAAAGACTTTGAGACAAAAAAAACAACAACTTTGAAGCATGTCAGCTAACTCCAGTACACCCCTTTTTGGAGGTATCATTTTTATTTTTTCATGTTGTCTAGTCTTTTATAGATGGTGGGATTGCTCTTGAAAATACTTAGGCAGCTGCAGTGCCTGGACTGGTGGTGTGTGAAGGAGCAGTAGGGTGTCCATTGGACTGTGGATAACAGGCTATGATCTAAAGCATCACCTTACTGGGATGAGCTACTCCACTCCTCCACTCCTGACTGCCTCAGTTGTTTCCCCTCCTGCTGAGAAAATTATCTTTGTGTCTCCTTTCAGCTGCAGGCTCCTTCAGAGTAGCAGTACAACATTTTGTTTCGTACATCCTTTTCAGCACAGTGGTTAGATACAATAGGCAACAAGAGCCAAGTGAGTGAATGTGGCAAAGGTTTGTGCGTGTGCTGTTGTACTTCTGTTCCTGTAAGATTTGGTTGCCAGTTCTTTGGTTTGAAACAAGTTCACTTCATTGTAGGTTTTTCTTGTACAGGTTCACAGCACCCAAATAAAAACAAAACAGGATTTGTTGTTGAAAACACACGAGTTGTCTTTTCGGACAGTTACCCTGTCCTCCAACTACATTGGAGATTTTAGTGTAGGAGATGAAAACGTGTCTGTATGTTTTGCTCAACCCAGTGGTGTTGAAGCATAAGTCACTGTTGGCATCCAGATAAACTTAGAGACACTGCAATTAGGATATCACAACTGAAGGCAAACGCTCCAAATGTTTTAGGTGTGATCATGCCCTTAGACCTAATTAGCAAGAAAAGCTAAAGCTCAGTATTATTAATATTAAGTGGTGGAACGAATGTCTATACTGTATGTAACGTGAAAGGGGTCACTTGTAGTGACGAACCCAGAGACTTATCGTCCTACTCTGCAGCTCTATGCAGCTCATTAACCACTTTTAGCTCATTGTTTTGGTTTTACAACACATTGACTGCATGGTTCACACTCAGCGCTCTCATTAAAGTCGCGTCCAGCCGCAGGATGCAGCTATTTTCAGCATACAAGCTCTGTTAAAACCTATGTATGCTACCTGTCCAGCACCATATGGCAGATAAGACAACGTTAACTACTAGCTGGTGAAGAAAGTGGAACATCTAGCAGCTAAGGAGCCAGGTTTTTTTTCTCAAGAGTTGGTGGAGACAAAACCGGAGGTCAAAGAAATGTAAATATTGGATTCACAATCATTAATTGACCAAAACCTTAACTCCAAAAAAATCCTAATGTTGGTCTGTGTCTGCTTAATGTGTATATAGGATACTGTTTGCGATAGGCCATAGAAACTTTATATGCTGTTAATCGCAGGGCTGCGCTTGTCAATTTCTGTTGGAGTTCTTCTGCCCACAAGTGGCCAACAATCTATTAATACAGCTGAAGTGTTACTCCAGTGATTAAGTACTGCATTTCCATTTAGTTGGGAGTGTCACAAGAGACATATTAAAAAACAATGGTCAACATTAAAGCTGTAAAGGCCAATATACCCTGACTTTTAGTCTCTAGAGAAGGTCAAGCTCCAGAAATGCTGGATTCTGCATTTTTCATAATGCAACTTAATAGTGTCTTTCATTAGACCCCTCCTGCCTCATAAATGTCCACATCTTTCAAACCCCACACCTCCAGTTTTCAATGTACTGTAGTCTTTCTGCTAAAAAAGTTTAAGTCTCAAGCCTAAACTGAGACTTAAGTCTAAACTGCCCTGATGGCATCATTGGGGTTACTTTATTTTTTTACAACTGTTTTCAAAGATTGTTAATGCCTTAAACAGCACTTTGAAGATGTCCTCAAAATGTCCTCATTTTCCAAAAATCACTTCACGTCTAACGTCTAAAGTTGGACCTCACAAAGATGCTGTAGAAGTAAAAGAACCACACAGATACAGACACACACAACTACACACTAACACCTCAAAGTCTTGATTAGCAGTCTTACACGTGTAGCTTTATCAAGGTCAAAATACAATGGCAGTAATTGTAACAGATCACCTGCCAATGTGAGGAGTAGTTCAGCAGGTAGAACAGTTGAAAGGTCTGGAGAACAGGGGTGTGTGTGTGTGTGTGTTTTGTTTGTCAGTGTGTGTCCATCTGCGTGGTTCCCCCATCTCCATTCATCTTGTGTTTGCTCAAGTCGCCAGCATGTCGAACTCACATCTAAGTCCAGTGAAGACAAATGAACTCAGCATTTACTTCCACTCAGTCTAACTGATGAATGACCTGACAGATGGTTGTTGATTGATGGCTGATCAGTGATTCCAATATACACTCATCTATTCCCAACGTCCCTCTCTGATAAGGTGTTCTGTCCAAAGTTGGGGATTTAGTCACTCGATTTATCCACCTGAAGGTTAGCCTTGGAACAGAAGTCTACAAACACGCACACCAGTGATTACACAAACTATAAGTCATCACTGGGTACAGACCCCAGGGGATTTTAAGTCAATCAACAAGTGACTCACCAGTGACTTTCTGTCATGTTTTCTTTTTCTTCTTTTGGAAGCATTTTATGTGATATCCTTCACTGATACATATTACAGATTTGAGTTTATGATTATTTGAGTTTTGGGTCAATTTTATGCATATGTCACATATGGTTCGAGTGATGAATTTATGATGGGGACAAAATTGAACATTTTGAAAAGCTAATTCACGGAAAACAACCATCTGTAATTTTCTGCTTAGTAATGTCCCTCACAAGAGTGCCCTCCCTTGTGAGATGAATGGACTGAAAACATATAAACAGCACCAATTTCTGCTGGGATCATCTAATTTTTCAACAAACAAGAACTTATGATGCTATAATAATATGAAAATTCTGCCCACAGTGGCTTTAAGATGGGATAAATTGAGTTGCAGCTTGCAGCTAATCTTTATCAGGAGACAAAGTACAGTTTGTGGTCAGAGGACAATTTAATCATTTTTGTGTAATGCACGAATGAATGTTCAAACCTAGAGTGGGTATCAGTGCATCACACTCACTGCAGGCTTCAGCTGTCTCATTACTGTAACTTACACTTTAAATAGTATTTCAACAGATTTCAGTGTTTACACTGCTTTCACCCTGTTACATGTCATGGTGACACACATGACTTTTTATTTTTCAACCGACAATTCAACTGCTTTCATCTCTTACTCTTCAAATAACAATTCAACT
>NTHP01000146.1:1863211-1884510 GCA_003416845.1 Oplegnathus fasciatus
CGAGGAGGGAAATAACAGAAATAAAGCAGAGTGAAGGCCAGTCTCTTATCATAGTGAAATCTAACCACATAACTCAACTCGTGAGTGTCCATGTTCACTAATGGTTGTTATTGGGTGGAAACCTTGTTTCTCCAAAATGTCATCTGTTCAGGAAATATCTCCTGAGACCAGATAAACATGTTCAGTTAAGACATAACCCACAAAGGTTTTGACGGTGTTGCTTTTATTCTCATTATGTAAATTCATACAAATGATTTCCTTTTCTATTTACCACACTGGAGGATTGAAATGTGTTCTACCTGTAATAACATCTGACAGGATTAGAAAGCAACATTTGATCATGTGTAACACAATTACTGAAAACTGAGGGTAAGATGTTATAAAATGAATGAACTCAAATTAAACCAGTGCTCTCTGCTTAAGTTGTTTTGAGAGGAGTGACTTCGAGCTGTCGAAAGCTTTCTGCTATGTGGACATAAAAACTTCCCCTTGTGTTTAAATTATGTGGATAATTCGCACCATTGTGTTTATTTTTTTCATTATCTTGGATCATGCTTTGAATCAAAAACCAGGAAATGCCCGTCAACTCAAACTGATAAAGTACCTTGGGCGAGTGGCAAAATCATGTTCAGTTTTTAAATTTTAAGTCCATAGACTTTTCTTGGCACCTTAAAGCAGGGATGAGCAATCATGTGCCACGCGGAGCCAACAGTCTGCAGGTGTTACTGCCAACCAATCACCATGGCAGGTGATTTCACTGATTATTTCCTGCCCTGTACCTGAGGGAGTGACATCACCTGGTCATTGGTTGGAATGAAAACCTGCAAACTGTTGGCTCTCCGTGGCACATATCTAACTGAAAGGGACGCCCAAATAACAAATCTCTTGAATCCTCAATGGTATCCATGTAGTTAGTTTCACTTTAATCTATTGTGGTTTAGAAATATCTACATGTTGCATTACTTTAAAATCAATACCCTGTCTCCTACAAATTATGTTTATATACTACCAATTTGCCACAGCAAATACTGTATATTTTGAAGGAAATTTACCACCACTCAGATTACAGTTTTGATCAATATAACAAGGAACATTTTTATACTGAATTTGTCAACAAAATATTCACTGTCCATGTTTTTTTCCTACCAAATCAGCTTGTGGTATCTAAAGCATGGTAAACATTTTCATGGTCATGTTTAGGCCACTTAAAGCACTTGGTTAAGGATAGTCTTTTAGGAAAAGACAGTCGTCTTTTAAAAATAGAAAAGTCACGGCGAGATAAAACATGTTAACTCACCAATATCTATCTAAAACCAACATTCTTTCCCTTTAGCCTTAATCAAAGTGTTTTTGTGATATGTGGGACACAGGGCACAAACTTTGGTCTCCAGTCAAAAGTCCTGTATCACCACGCACCCTGACCACCTCCCTATGAGTCCTGTGCAGTGCAAGAACTTAGCACTCTGTGGACTGTGCCAGTAAAACTAATGTCACAGCAACTATATTTTCTCTGAAACATATTAGACAAAAACCATTTAGTGGTATTTTACAGGGCCACAGACCTCTCTGTGGACAGTGTTCATTGAAACTGCTTTTTACTCAGGAAATAACCCCAAAAATGTCCAAAGAGAGGTTTTAGACTATGGAGGAACCAAGACATTGTTTAACACAAACACATTTCTGTTGAGCTTTATTAACAATTTGTGAGAGTGTAAGTTAACAAACAACAACAACAAGACAAAATCTTGGCTAATAAAACCCAAAAACTCTACATTGCTATTAGATTTATATAGACTTCAATAGCGGTGCGGAAATAGGGTTTTTGTATTTTTTTTTTTTGTATTTTTATTTTTTTATTCTAGTGAATTAATTCTTAATTCAATCAATACATAACTGGAATGGCTGCACACAAATCTCCTTTTTATTTGGATGTTGTTTATGCCTTTTGTTTCCACAATATTTCATATTATTTAGGGAATATACAGTATGTGCAGTGTTACCAAATATCAGCCCCTGAGTGCAGGTGTGCAGCTGGTTTTGTTCCACCCTGATTGTTAATGAGCTGCACCTGGTCAGTCAGGTTCAAAACCCTGCAGCACAGTCACTCTCGAGGACGGGCAGGAAGCGGTATGCGACACTCCACATGCGCGCAGACAAACGTAAAATGAGCCAGTTGGAACAAGTTCACAACTCCCTCTTGAACGATTCTCCTTCTGAATACATGTGTGATCAGAGAGTAGCTGCACTAGATTCATCCACTTCTCTCTCCCATCAGTTTGTCTGAGAGCTTGTTAATGACGGAGGTCCTCATTAGCAGACACTTGTGCACTGTATACAGGAAAGACAGCAGTGCTTTCAAACAGCAAAATCATTTATTTTAGCCTCATTAAAAGAAGGTCCAAGCCTGTTATCTCAAATCTGATTATCCACCCATCCCTGCTGACTATTAGAAAATTAGGTAATCAGGTCAAGTAACAAAATTAAATGTAAAAGGATTAGACTTTGTTTTCACAAATGCTTCCATCAAATCCACAGCGATGCAGATGTTTAGCAGAGCTTTAAAAAATTTTTCCAGCATTTCGTGACTGCTAAGCTGTCAACAGAAATGAAGATCTGACACCTATTCAATTGCACTATTTGAGTTTGCCGGGAGAATAGTTGTACAAAGTTTCTCTGACATGCTATGCACGCATTTCAGAAGAAAAAAATATTTGACATTTTAATAAGTCCAAAGAGAGTATTTCAAAACACACTTACCTCAGTCCTCAGTATGATTTTGATTTGTAAGCAGAGGTCTGAAGGCCCAAAACTCAATGAATGCAACCTCTGACACACATCAGTTGACAAGCTTATTTGAAGTTTCTATGGTTCACTGCAGGTGAGAGATTTGAAGCCTCAAAACCAGAGCACTCACAGAGGAAAGCAATATCCTGAATAAGATCTCGCCCACCTTTCTTTCACTCCTGTAGACAAGTTTTATTTGAAACCAGTGTGAGATTTTAAACAACTTCTCATGCATCTGACAGTTCAATTCTGAAAATCGCATGATGGTTTATCAGTCCTCACATTGCTTTTCAATTTTCTCACCTCAAATGCCTTGTTATTAGTTGCTTTTGATTTTCTGACAGCATATCTTGTAAATGCAGTGCCATTCAGCAGTCAACTGTCAAGTTATGGGAGGTAATGATCCTGAAGTCAAACCCAGTTTTATGGTAATGGGATCAAAGCCTCCACTGTACCCCTATCAGTATGCATTATACCACAGCATAAAGGTCTGACTGTACTGTATGTGACTGTAACAGTGATGCGAAATAACCTAGTGATATCTGGTATCTCGTTCTTCTCAACAGCTCGCTTGAGCTATGAATTAGTTGATTTTCTTGTATATTTGTCGATCATTATTGTATCTGCTCTATCTTTTCAACTCAGTTGACCATTACAATTTTTACTTGCTCTACTGTGTTGTTTAGAGGATGGGATCACATTTTTCAGGTCTGTCTTCAAACAATATTCACATTCCCATATGTGCATTGAAACAGTTTTTGCTTGCGGAAACTATATGTCCTGTTCAACCTTTCCTAATGTGCTTCAAATGGAAGTGATCGGGGACAAAATCCACTGTTCTGTACTAAAATACGAATCCAAAGTTTATCTGAAGATAATGAGGCTTCAGCAATATGAGTTAGTTAAATCAAGTTGAGATCCATAGTTAATCTATTTAGTACCAAATTCCTGACTAATGTTTTAAGATAGACTTGAAAAATTGTGAACCTATCCTTTTAATAGTGTATGAGAGGCTCTTTAAAGGGAGTCCTCATCATCTGCATTCAATTGCTGTCACTTTGTTTGTAGGCCGCTTGATTGATATGTTACTCACTTCTGCTGGGTTAGGAGACATCCTCTGGGTTAGAGGATGAAAAAAAAACGGCGGTCACACTACAAAGTGACATTTGCTCATCCATGCGAAAAAGGTGGGGGCTGGAAGCATAGTGACATAGTGACGACTCGCAGGGCTAGTGGTGAACTGCTGTAGCTGGCGAGCTAAATGTTAACTTGCCCGCCAAGACGGCGCTAGTCGGTCCAAATAGCTCCGTAGCTTCTCTCTATTTTCTCTCTACTGTTCTGTTTACTTTTCTTTGGCATTTTGTTCACCATTGCACACCATTCTGTTTAATAGCAAGTTATTGAAGAGGGAAAATAAAGCTCTCCAATGCTAATGAGATTGCTAATGGTCAATTAGCAAATTAATTAGCTTAGCACGGTCACTAACCGGACAATAAGCTCACAGTTTATTCAAAAGACATATTTGAACCATCGACTCCTGTGTCTGGAAACAATTGCTTTTTTGTGGAACAGTTTATTATACTCTGACAGCGGAGGTTAAAGAAAAGTAGATGGTGCAATACAGTTAATAAGCTACTAATTAGCACTGTCAAGACAGCTTGCCATTGGTCAATGGTGCAAAGTTCACCAAAGTTGAACTCTTTCTTGAGAGGTTTTTTTTGCTTTACGTACTGTACCTGTGAACATGGGGGTGTTTTTGTGTGAGCTTGATGCAGTGAAGGAGTTTGGGAGTTATTGGTGACTTGAATATTAATTCAGTTGTTTAACTTTCTATTTACTTACTTGGAGAAACCACCTATGTCACTTTTTTTTTCTTGTCCCTGTGTTTGTGGGTACACTACTGTATGTGATCATAACTACGTCTGTGAATGCATTAGTGCTTGTAAGTGGCTGAGTGGGTGTATGTCTGTGCATATGGGGGGATTGATGTAGATTATATGTTACACACAGAACTAAAGAAGTATGGGTGTTTTGAACAGCAGTGTTAATGTGATTGTGTTAGAAACTTCTCTGGAAATATATATGTGTGTGTGTGTGTGTGTGTGTGTGTGTGTGTGTGTAAGCAATTTAGCATGAGTAAATTAATGGACAAGTGCCTGTGCCTTAATGTGGGAGTGTGCATCCTTTGTGTGTGCGTCTGTGTGCAGGCAGGCGAGCCCTTGAAGGATGGCTGAACAGATGGATGCGTGGGTGACTGAATTGTAAATATGGAAAACGACAGAGATACATAGAGATTTAATAGGCTACTGAGATGGATGGATAAACAGATGTTTAGCTCACCACAGGGATGAAAGATGGATGGATGAATGGAGGGACAGGTAGGTAGATGGATGTGTGATAGTGCTGAGACAGACTCGTATGGTGTTATTTTTGAGTTTATATGTACAGGTGTGTGTGTGTGTGTGTGTGTGAGAGAGAATGAAAACACTAACTTGAGAAGAACTTCTGATGCAAGAAAAGTGAGTTTGAGAAGGAGAGGCTAGAAGTAGCCGTGAAAGCACATGGAAGAGAGATATCAAAAGCGTGGAGACAAAGGTCAGGAGGGAGAGAACAGGATGAGATGGATGATAAAGAGTGACTATCCAGGCCTGTGATTGGATATAAAGGAGACTGTTGGTTTGAGGGAGAATATTTTCTGTACAGGCAGGAGTAACACCACAAGTAAACCTGCAGCTGATTAATTTCATTTCAGTTTGAAATTCACTGTCTTTTGCGGCCAGACTCATAAAAACAAACATAAAAACAAGTACAAATCCACAAAAGGACATAAAACATAGCACAAGATGCCAAGTCATAACTTAAAAACATCATCATCCATAGAAACACATTAAAATGAATAAAATCAATACTGGCATCTTAACTATCCTCTAATAAATAACTTAATCAGAGCAAATTGAGTTAATGGCACTGGACAGAGATGAATGAATCTTTGGCAGTGTGAACTTTCTGCCAAAAGTTCAAAACTCAAAGTTTGCCATAAAGCTGATGAAAGAAACACTCATAACGCTCTGGTTTTGCTGACTGGTCAGTACAGATCAACCCATCAACAATTGTTAGACGTAGTTGGCCCACGATTATGCAAAATCATCAACAGAGTCCATCTTGTAACAAAATTGCTACAACAGCTTCATCTGCAAACCTTTGAACATGGCACAGTATTTTAGTCTAAATGCCTTTTTTGAATCCATGTGGAAAACAAGAAGCTGTGTCCAAGTCTACCTATATAAGACTACATTAGTGACCAGGGATGTGGTCCAGAAAAATAGTCTGAAGTCCACCTCAACAGTGGTCAAGGGTTTGTTTCGCTTTTCCAACTGTTTTGGCAGCTTTTGAGCACTTGAAATTGGAAGAGGTAATTTTCCAACCATTTTTGACTAGCAAGCTGCAACAGGACACACCCCCACATCAGGACGTCAAAGTTCAAGTCCACACATGGAAAAAAGCCAGCTTTTGAAAATATATTGCTCCCTTGTACGAAGCGCTCGGCTACCATACGACGAGCTTTTATGTTGAAAGTAGACGAAAGGGTCTAATAGGATGACCCCTCACTTCCAGGTCAAATTGAACAAAAGACACCCTGCTCTTAGTTTGACTTCACTCTCAGGGGATTCTGCCAAAAGTGAGCGCGAAAAATGTGGTTACACAATTCGGTTGCGCTCATGTTTCTGTCCTCCCTTGTGCACAAGTCTAATTCTGCTCTTACAAATCTGTGCCTGTGCACTCTCAAAGGTTGACTTTGCAGACTGAGTAGCATTTGTTATTTGCTCTCTCAAATCTTTTGTCGTCAATATACTTCCATAAGCAAAAATGTGACAGACAGGACAGAAGGAGGGATGGACAGAAATGAACGAGGATGAAAAGGCAAAGTTGAGGTGTGCTGGCTGTATACAATAAATGTCGGAGTATAAATTTTAGCAAGAGAGCAGGAGAGTGAGGAGAATGAAGAATGTCTCACCTCTATGTATTTCATGTAAATTTCATGTTCAGGCTTTACAGGGAACAATAAATTGGTGGTGAGAGGTAACACAGCATGCTCATTTTTACCTGGAATCTAAGTCACTCAGTAAATATTTTTTTATTACACCATATTCTTTGCTTTGTCACTTTAATTTGAGAAAATGAGGAATTTATAGCATCTCAATTAGACAGCTTGGGATGCTCTCTTCTGTCACAGGCCCATTGTGTGGTTTCATCTGACAGGAGAGTATTGTTGTCTGTACTTCTAAAACAAACACTGTCAATCAGTGTGTGTATTTGCATATGGATATGTATTTCCAATAATGTGAAAAAGTCTGCACGCACACACAGCCTCTGAGCAGCTCATTCACGTCTCCCTTAATACGCGCGATACGTGGACGTGCCTAATGAGTTCCACTCTCCCCAACACATCAGGCTCTTCATATTAGAGGGTCACTGAGTGGTTGGATGTCAGAATGGCTGTATTAGCATGCAATGTCAAGCATAAGTGCATCTTAAGTTCAGCCATCATATCCTATTACTCTACTGGGAGAGAGCATTCATGGGTGAAAATCTGCAGCATTTCCACTGTCTGCTTTTGAACAATGTTTTTCTTTATATCTTTATGGGTCCAGGGAGTCTGTGCTGGGCATTTTTCAGAACTATTGTCTTTATTTCATACTTTTTTTTCCGACTCATACATACCGGAAAGCTGCCCAGTTCTACCTTTTGAATGATGCTTTAGCAGACTAACTGGGGGAACATTTTCACCTCCACCAGGCAGATTTTATAGCTTATCATCTATTTTTCTGCTGTCACCATATTTTGAAGCTTCACTGTCAAGATTGAGATCTTGACAGTATTTTGACTGTAATTTTTTTTGTGGGAGAAGAGACGAGTACTGTATTCTTCTGCTGCTGGAAGAGGCTGTTGACGCACACAGCTGCATCACAGTGTGATCTTTCAAACCACAGTGAAAACCAGGACTGTGTGTTCCTTGCAACGATCACATTTGAGCCTCTAAAAGTGACGACTGACATCAGCGATAAGCCAGGCTACGCGTGGCGACTTCAGGGAACGGAAGCAGCTGAGAGAGGAATGAAAGGATAGAGGAGGGGACCGTGAGAGAGATTAAATACATAAGACAGCCCACAACAGAAAGAGGACTTGTAGTTTTTGTAGTTGCACAAATATGTACTGATGCATACAAAATCAATAAGCACACAAAGAAACACATGCCCACAAACTCTCAAATTCCTCCTACCAGTTGGTAATTGGCCAGCAAGATGGTGATGAGCACTTGTACTGGAGGAGGTTTTGTCCTAATTAGTTTGATAGCCAAATCAAAACGACACTTTACTCCTTAATTAGTGTGCCAGGCTCCCAAATATGTCTGAAAGCTGGATATGGAAACAAGAAAAAGCAACAGAGAGGAAGGGAAGGAGACGGCGAGCCCCTCACGAAGCACACTGAGATCACTTTCGGCCTCTTATTGTGGCTTTTTAGCGTTTCCTTTTATAGCACTCAAGAAAACATTGGCTGAATGACAGTTGTAACCTTGCATTGTTTTCAGTGAAGTGCCAGATGGTTACTTCTGAAGATCTCGTTTTATACAGTACTTGTATATCTAAGTTAATTACTGTAACTACTCTTTACAGTACATGCCCAAATGTCCTGAGAAAGAGTCTAATTTGGCAAAATAAGTGAAAACACCTGTGTAAGTGGATCATGGGTGTGCAGGACCTTTTTAAAGTTAGAATCAGGGTTCAAAATACCAGGGAGCTATAGGGAGTTCGGCTCCCCTGAAAGCGACATGACCTCCCCAGATAGCCTCATTTGAGAATTAGGGGGAGCTCTAAAATATTGTAATTTTTGGTGCCACTGTTCTTTTTTTTCTCTATAAGTGTACATTTTCCTGTATACTTTCCTGAAACAAACAATAGTGCATAGTAGTATAGTGCATTGTGCAATTTCTCATTATTTGTGTCTAATAAATACAATGCTGTCTATTCCTCCTGTGGCCATCCATGCATGGGGGCGCAATCAACGCACATTACGCACCGTACATTGTATTTCAAGTTGAATTGAAATGTACTGATAGTATATTGTCATGTATGCACGGACATGCCCTCCCACCCCCCACCCCCGAAAAATAGGGCTCCCCCGAAAGCCGTGGTGTAATTTGAACACTGGTTATAACCCTTAAGATTTTCATGAAATCAGACCCTGGTTTTTAATACTATATGGTTGACATTTTTTCAGCAATAGTCACTCAAAGTATTTTATATTCTGTACTTACGGTTCTATATATATATATATTAGTGTTCATTATTAGAGAGAGAGTGTAATTTCTGTGCAGGATTGAAATTGCCTTCATGTGCATGAGGGACTTACAGGAAATGATGCTTGTTTTTTATCTCTTTGATATCAGTCTCACTTTTCAATGCGCCCTCCTAACGCTGTATCAGAGCTGTATTATGTTACTGCTAATGAAAACCAAACATTTTGTACTTTCAGTGCTTCACATTCACACAAAAAGCATTTGAGGAACACAAGGTTTTATTGTGATGCAGTATATTTGTCGAAGAAGTTAGCAGTGAAATCAATACATCAAGAAATTAGTGCAACAATAAGTAACATTAAAAGATAATCAGCACTGTACTGTTTCTGTTCAGGTGCACCAGCCATAGACAGGAAGAGGATTTGGTTCCCTCCTACTGAATCTGCTGCTGCACTTCTTGTGAGTCAGGTTAATTGGTCGTTTCGGTTGGAACGGGTGAAAGCACAGCTACTCATGGACACCAGAAAGAGTGTAGGAGAGAGCAGAGTATGGTAGGAAAACTCCTGATCCAGACATTTTTGGATTTCCAGTTTTCTTGTTCTATATTAAGGTGTTCTCTGAGCACATCAAAACCATCTAACACTCTGACAATTTTCAGACTGACACTGAGATTATGGCTTACTGGATCTATGTCACATAATTTTTCTAAGTAAACAACCGAGTGTCCATCAAACTATTGTTTTTAACCTGTTTTGTTCATAGTGATGCATGAGTAAATGTAACCACTGATGCACATAGTGCAAGGGGAACAGAACCTGACAAACTCACAATCTCTCAAGAAAAAATATATGCCGATGTTGGTATACAGTATAACCTGTGATCTATACTGATGATGACATGAAATATAATTTGCCAGGATGTTTTAGTAAAACAGTCTGGTGAAAAGTACATTGCTGCCACAGTAATAAAAACAAAAGATTTCACTTGCTGCCAGGAAGCTAAATATGTTTCTCTCCCCCCTCATTTTTTATGTATTTACTCTCTTTGCAAGCTAAATTGTAACTCTTTCATCCATCAATTTCTAAACTGCTTATCTTGTTCAGGGTTGTGGAATACATTTTCAAAGAGAGCAATCATGAATACTTTTAGTGGTACTTCAGTAAGAAATGCGTCTTCATCACTGTTGTACCTAGAATCAGAAAAGCTGACTGTTCCATTGGGTATTATTGCTGTAAACAAAAATAAGCAGAACTGAGCCACTTATGACGCAAAACAAAATGTCAAGACACCAGACACTAATTGGATATAATTAGATACCATGTTGCATGAATATGAGTAAATATGTTCTGACGTTTTATTGGCTGCTAGATTATTGTCGTGAAAAAGGTTAGCTGTACCTGGTAAATCAGACGGGGTTGGAGAGATGGAGGGAGAGGGTAAAGAATCAGGGGGAATAGATGAATCTATTCTTTATTAATCACAGTCTGTCTTCCTCTAAACTTGTCATCCAGTGTCTTGGGAAACCATAAGTCTACGTCTGCCCTCTCTTTCTTACAATACCAAATCCATCCACTACAATTGACATCGAATCTCAAACTATGTCACCTGAACTCGTTCATCTTGCCCTATAATGAGACAGGGGAGTGCTGTCACACACCAAGCCCAGAACCTCAGACCTTGGTTGGGGGTAGTATTCCCACTGGTCCCTCTTTTTTTCTGTCATCTTCATTACAACAGAACCCATCTCTCTGTCTGTCTTTCTCCCAAGTGTATGTCATGTTCACCGTAATCCGATTTACAGTTAAATAAGAGCTGCAGATGGGGAAATTGATGGGCCAATGGGTTTTGGCAATTTCCAAGAAAAGGTTAACCAATCTAACAGCTCCTTCCTATATCGGCTTCTGCAATTAACTCTTCTCTTTCATTCTTCCTCTTATTCTGGAAAGCTAAATGTGGCTTTTGCCTCTTTCTTCTATCAACTTCCTTTATGGTACATCTTGTTATATCACCCGCTACCCAAAGCTGTTTAATAGCTTACTTCTCCCTCTTAACCACCATCAACCTCTTATAGAGTATAACTCATTTTCCCCTCTTTCATTCTCATTATCTCTCTCTGAGGCTAATCTCTTATACTACTTGTGCTTCTCTTTTTCCCCACCATTCTCTTTCACTGTACTCATTCACTGTCCATTTCTTTCTCTGGCCATTCGATAGCTTGTTTCTACTGTACCTCTTGCTTTCTAACAGCTTCTTTCTCTTAGTCTTCTTAGCCCTCTCTCTGACACTCTTTCTATTAGTTTTGTGTGACAGAGATGGCCCTGGCTAGTCGAGCGTTCAGAAGTCAATCTCGATCTGCTGAAGGCAGGCCACACCCAGGGGGATTTAGAGAAAGGGAACGAGGGATAGTTCGTTTTTAGATGAAGTTGTTCATGGCCAGTCTCAGATGTCTTGTAATTGAGTAGAGAAGAGATGATAGTTAAAGGAGAGTACAGCTAAATTTAAGCGCAGTGAAATTTAATAACACTCTCCAAAAGCCAGAAGATTGGACAATAACATTTAACCACTGTCTAAGCTATAATTTAGCATTTTGGTTTGCAAGAAGAGTTCAAAAAAGCAGTCTTGGAATGTACATTTTGCATATACTTAAATATTTATTCATAAAACTAAGGTTCTGTATTGGTGAACTGGATTATGGATAAGGGTTCATAATGTCACCATTACATGATTCCTTTTAACATGGAAGTGAACACTGCTTATTAGACTGAATAAATACACTTGTGTATGTGTGTGTGTGTGTGTGTGTGTGTGTGATGTTTTTGAAAAGTGAAGTGATCTGTACATTTAAACAAAAAGATACCTGACAAAACAACCAATGATTAGATTAGCCACCATCTATTGTTGTATGGTATAAAACCAACAATTTGTGATTCCTCCAGTTCCTTTTTGCGACAACAATATTTTTTAATACTGTATAATATTTTTTTAAAACAACAGTATTTTTTAATACTGTTGGGCCATTTTATGCATTTATTGGATAGCCAACATAAGAGAGATGACAGGCAATGAGGGGAGAGAGGGATGGTAAATGATATGCAACAAAAGCCCTCAGCCTTGAGAGTGTTGTGGTTCATGGAAGGCGCCTTAACCCATGGGCCTCTAGGGCCATGGCAGTACTAATTTGTTCTGACCAAGATAAATGGCTGTCCAGGACGGAACCAAGCAGTGTTGCTTTCTCCACCTACTGAATACTCTCTCTAGACACCTGTAGAGTTAGTTTGTTGTTGTTTTTTATTGTTCCCTATTTTTTTTTAAAAAGAAAAATCAAAAGCACTGTATTTAGATAAATCCATTAATGGATAGAGAGGAAGTGATTTTGTAATACCGGGTAACATTAATTGAAAATAAATTATGGTGTCATCTGCATATAATGGTATCTATATGTTCCTAATGGTAAAAATAATTCAAAGCCTTATTGGCATCAATAGTTTACGTTTCACGTTCAAGAACAATGCAGCTCTGTTTTCTGGTGGATCAATATGGCCACCACTTATTGTATGGTGTCAGTTGTGGCTGTTGCCTTTTGAGCATTTAATACAACATGCCAAGTCAAAATATACACAGTGATGTATTTTCCAAACCTTTTGTATAGAAAAGACAAGCGGTTACGTGTGCTTGAAGAGCCCATCATAACAAAATAAACTGCAGTCTGGACTGATGCTTACACTCTGTTTACTCTGTAATTTTCCTTCAAGTAGTTCTCTGGTGTGAAATAAACAATTGTCACATAATACAGATACAGTTTTGGTAACCTGCCAGCTGAGAGTCTCAGATGCTGAACAGAATCAAAACAAACCTGATTTATGTTTCCCTTTAACTTAAGATAACCATAAAGGGCTTGTCTGTTTATTAGTTTTACTTACATTTTTGTATTTGATCTGTTTATTTCACACTGTAACAGTGATGAAGATTGCATGCTTAAAATCAGCACTGTTCCTCTTTGAAGCTGCATGCCATTTGGAATCCTTAGCATTATCTCAATGAACAGTTTTAGTAGTGTATGAAATAAGTTTGCAAATTACATTGACATTGATAATAAGATTCCATAGGACAGAATTCAAACTGGCAAAAAGTTGCAGTGTATGTCAGTTCTCCATTGTCACTGTCTGTCTTTTGTCTTTATTCATTGATGTGGCTTAGTTGTGTTTTCGATGCCTGCTAATGAGCGTCATTTGAGCTGCTGTCTGCTTATCGCTCTGAGAATATTCATTATGCTGCCATGAATATTCAAAACCGTCCTCTATCCTCAGAGTGCTTGGATTATTGATAGGCTGCTCATTGGGTTTTCTCTTTCTAGTGTGACAGCTTCATAACAGCCTTACCTGTGCTCTCTAATCGAGGAAAAAAACAACAGCAAAGTGATTCAGTTTACTGAAGACTTGTGATGAAGTGTGCAGCAGGAAGGTGGAGTCTGTGCGGAGATTGTCCTGTAACCAAAGGTCCCCTTTACAGCCAACACATGTCCGACTGGCCCTTTCTATGGTTTTGTTTTTAGATATGTTAAATGTTGCCTCTGTAAAGTAATTCACCCAGAACTTAATTTTAGTCCTACTTTTGGTTGTGTAATTGATCCCCCTGAGGAGACATTTTTGCTGCAGTATTTAGCTCACAAGATAAATTATGAATCAGCCAAATGAAATGCCCTTTACGCAGTCTAATGATCCTTTATAAATATAAGAATTACCCTCATTCACTGTCTGTATGAATGAATTTGGAGTATTGTCCACCTGATGCCTCAGGCAGTGCCTTTACGTGAGCCATTTGCTCGTACTTTCAGTAGCAGGTCGACTTTGAAGATTTCATGCTAGCTGGATTAGATTTTAAACCTGTGACTGTTCCATCTATGATTCACTTTCAGAGCTCCGGGGCATATGAGTGGAAGCTGTGTGTGTGTGTAGGCTGGTGTGCACATGCTTGTGTGTATAATTGATGCCTGTACTTGTGCATATGTGAATCGTGTGTGTGCATGAATAGATTTGAGTACAGTATATATTTTTTTTTATTGATGTGAACATAAACAAGATCATCTGTCATGCAGCTAACGTCTCGTTCTGTAGTGTATACAAGCAGTGAATCATTGCCATAGTAATGGTGGTGTTTGGTGTGATAGCCTGGGTCTTGTATAGAAGATATTCACTCAGAATTCAGATCATACATTCAGTCAACGGGTACTCATCTCTGCCAAACACACAGTCCGAGATTGCTATTTGTCCTTAACACTGGAAACCAAGACTACCTGTAGACATTTTTTTCAAGCACTTATTGTGGAAAGCACATGCCTTGCACACATAAACAGCAACTCACACACATACAGAAACACAGATTTTACAGACGCACACACCTTGTAGCAATGGTGTGTGACTACACAGGAAGGAATCTAAAGGAATCTAATATTTTCAGATCATGCATTGCAGGGAGGGTTATATATAAATAAAGATGGATGCTCTAATGTTCCATCATGGGGTTTACTCTCTTGGATCGTCCATATTTCAAAGTAAAAGAGAAAATTATCTAGTTTGAGGGATGTTTAATAGTACCCTCCTATACACTAGAGAACAACTCGGTGTATATGTGACTTTACTGAGCGTGTTCTGTGATGTGGTTTTGCCACTTTTGACGAGCTGAGAGGAATAAACTTCACTTTCTGTTTTCATCATAATGAAGGAATATGATATCCAACTGTTCAATAGTTTTTGGACAACAACAGAGTTTAGTGGCCCAGTGGCATGCAGGTGTAAGCTTAACAAGCTATATTAGGTAATAATAGACAATATTTGTCAGTAGGGTTTGCTTTTTGATTGGATTTGTTGAAAATAATAAAGCTGGCATTATTTTATGTTATTATCATTAAAGTGCTACCCCAGGAAACCACAAGAAAAGAACATTTCTGATTCAAATATGAGAAGCAATCAAAACTCTCTTACAGTGGGGAGTTTTTCTGGGCAATTTTGCGCAGTTAACAGATTAGACTAAAGCTGACTACATGTGGACTGTATCCAACATGACACAAGAACCCATATGTGTACTGTACATCATGTGGAAACGTAACGGATGAATTCTTGCACTATTTTATACATTATGAATGATGCATATACACAGACATACATGCATATGCATGTTAAAGCTTGGGTAGGCGATGTCTTTTAGAAGCATTTTTTGTTATATTTGTTGAAATTCTCTTTACATCCAGACAGCAATCAATAATTCAAGTGCTCTGACAAAAAAAGGAATGCTATGCATTTGACTACTTATGTGCACTCTGACCCTGAACTCTGACCCTGCACTCACTGTGCATGCCCGTTGTCTTCCACACAGTGAGGCAGCTAAAACTAGCGAACTAGTCGCACAAGAATGGCAGAGAAAGAAAAGAAAGACATAAGTAGAAAAGGCTGCGGCCAAAAAGAGATTGGATAAAGCAAGAGGTCAAACCAGAGTCAACATCGGTATGGATTTTCAACGATGGCGAGAAGAACTGAGGGAGCTGAAGGCCTGAAAAGTGACGCTGTGAGTACTAACAACAGCCATGTTGGTTGTTTATGTTCATTATGATGATGTTCGGTGTTTTCAAACATGTGAATGAGACATGAGGTAGTTGGACACGGTTAGCGACGACAACGATGCGCTGCGCTCCTCTCCCCAACGCTCTCTCGTGGACTCGTTCTCCAGCAGTAGTCAGGCGGTGCGCGTTTGTGTGTTTTTGAGGGGAGTGGCTTTGGCGAGAGACCTGAAGGGGGGGGTGGTCGTATACTTTCAAAATCTAGCTTACTCTTCCTGGCTTCTTCAACATTACCAACCCTAGCTTTAAGGACATACATATGCTCAGTATATCTTGGAAAAATGTTATGTAATGTGCAGATCGGTGACAAATCAAAGGAAAAACCCGAATGCTTGACCCCTACAGTGAGGGGATCTGGTGACTCTGGTATGCTGTGGAGGCATTGGCATGGTTTGGGTCCACTTGTTCCCTTAGAGGGAAGGGTCACCGCAAATCAATGCAAAATTGTTCTGAGTGATCACCTTTATCCTACGATGAAACACTTCTACCCTGATGGGAGTGGTCTCTTCCAGGATGACAATGCCCCCATCCATAGGGCACGAGGGGTCACTGAATGGTTTGATGAGTATGAAAATGATGTGAATCATATGCTATGGCCTTCGCAGTCACCAGATCTCAACCCAGTTATGGGAGATTTTGGACCGACGTGTTAGACGGCGCTCTCCACCACCATCATCAAAACACCAAATGAGGGAACATCTTTTGGAAGAATGGTGTTCCATCCCTCCAGTAGAGTTCAGAGACTTGTAGAATCGATGCCAAGGCACATTGAAGCTGTTCTGGTGGCACGTGGCGACCTAACACCTTACTAAGACACTTTATGTTGGTTTTCCTTTAATTTGTCACCTGTCTGTATCTGAGTGATGCTGTGTTTATTTTGAATTTTGCAAGATGTTAGCTACAAAAGTGTCAGTCATTTCAATTCGATAACTCCAGCTAGACTCAAACAGCCCTTTGAAATCCTCCTGCTAGACTCAAACAGCCCTTTCAAATCCTCAAGTCAATGATCACCAGAAAATGACCGTAAATACTCACATATGCATAATTGTGGTATTGCTGGATTAAAATAAGAGACTAAAAGACTCAAGTATGTGAAACGACTAGCAACGTGAAAGGCTGAGTTCCAAGAACTGTGTGTAAATTGGAAGAAAATAATATCAGTATAGACCTTGGCTTGTGTGTCACACTATGCTGCCTACTCGACCCTCAGCAGTGATATTTTCAGCAATCAGATGTGTGGTGAAAAACTTCCCCCAGTGCTCTTGACATTTGAATGGCTGGTTTATACAGAGTAACCCTACCTCAGGCAATCCAGGCAGCAGCCCTTCAGCTAGTATGTCCCAGAATACAAACTCACACTGAGATGTACACATACTCTCAAGCACACACACTTGAGCTCTTGATACAGAAATGACACAAAAATATGAAAGTGCACACGTCCACACATACACGGCATTTCAATGCATAAAACACACACCTGACAGATGCAAATCAGGCACAAATCATGCACAAACACACACGGTTGCCCTCTTATCATACTAACCACACGTATTCATGTAGCCTATGAATGTATGCCTAATGAAGGCATATTCACACACATCTCATGCGTAAACATACAGTCTCCATAGTGTGCACACGGTATATAATAAATTAGGTTTACCAATGAAATTAATGAATGAAAAATATTATGATTTATTTGTCTTTCTTTAGCTCAACTTACAACAACTCAACCAGTCAGGTAATCTATATTTTCTGAAAACAAGATGCAACCACACTGCAAGTATGACCAGAATAATATCGACAGATAATATCCTCAAAAATTGCTCTGAAACCAGTAACTGTAAATCCAGAGTAGGACATCGGTAAGGAAGCTGAATAACAAGCTGAATAACATTGACAGGAAAAAATATTCAAAGCCAAAGTAATCATTTTGGGTATAAAGTTATTTTTGAGGAGTCCGTTTTGGATAGTTGTCATTGGAGGTTCTGGATTCAACCCATTCGATGTGAAAAGTACAAGCTGACTTTAGCCAAAATTATTGGGCATGGTTTCCAGTCTTGGGACCATTTAAGTCAAACTCTGTACTAAAACAAATCACCGCACTTGAGTCTTTCGTTCTCTTTCAATAAAAGAGCAAAGATTCAATGTAAATGATACCAGCACAAATAGAACAGGTTTGTAGTTTTAATCTACATTTTGCGTTCACTGCTGAGACACTTTAAGAAGGAGAAAGATGACATAGCTTTTTTAGTCTCTGTCCTGGTTGGATCATTTTATGCCAAAACAATGAGAAGTGGCCAAAATTACAAGCCATTTGTCCGCTCAACCATTTAATGTTGAAATTGCTGTCACTTTGTAAGTTCTTGTGACTATTGTGATTGATTGGATTTGAATTTACAATACTGCAAATTCGCGAAGGTTTGTAATTTGTCCTTGTCTTATCAGAATCACAGTTCATGCATGTATTTGTGCAAAGGTCAGTGCAAATATAAAGTACAGAGACTACATCATATGCATTGACATTCTCTGTCAGAAATTACACACAGAATACACTGGCATATACACAGGCAGGCACACGCTGTACATGCATTTACATATACGGTGGGATAAACAGGCACACAATTACACACATGCAGGAAACAAACACGAGAACAAATGTGCACACAAGTTTGTACTGCTTTCTCATTCAACTTATACCCCTCAGCCTGTGTCTCACCATATTCATGACCAGGGTAAGTAATGCAAATCAGTGTTGATGGTGCAGTTCATACATGGCTCACAGATAAATCTGCAGCCTCCAAACATACACACTTGTGCACATTCAGAGAACACACACACATTTAAATATTCATTACTCATCACAAATACATTGCCTCAAATACACACAGGGACACACACTGATATCAAGATATAAACACAAGTTTCATTTTGACATTGGTTTCGCCAACAGTATGGATATGGTGCATATAACCTGCTTGAAAGCATGGATTCAGCACTACAGTGAGCAATTGATATTGTGAAATAGGCAGAAAGTAATATGAACATGATATGCAGGGAGTCCCATCAGTTGAGTTCAAATGTAGAGACCTCACACTGTCTGCTGTGCGGGAGCAGAGGTTCAGCAGAAGTTTGTTATGCTATTTTGGCAAAAGATGAGTTCCAAAGTTTTCAGCCCATTTTTGGTCCTTTTTTTTTTCTTAAGATTAAGATAATAATCAACAATTATCATCAGTCAAACCCACTTGTTTCTTTGAGACAGGATAATTAGGGATGTCCTGATTAAATGTTTTTTGTCTCTCATCCTCATCTGAGTCATTTAATATTGAGTGTCTTCTAATGATGATTTTTTAAAACATATTTTCATACTATTCAACTGTCTCGCTTATCTCGAAGTAGGCCTACAATGAAATTAGTAAAGCAATTTACTGTAGATATGTTTGATAGCTGAATAGTTCTCTGAGAAAACGGTCCTTCAGTGGTTTCCTTTAATATTTTTACAGTGTCCTGTAGTGTTTTGTATGATATCTGTGGATAGTCAGGATATGTTGTGACAAGATGGTTTGGACCGGAATTGGATAACTTCTCTTCCACCCCAGCCTGGGGGAGAGGGGAGGAAGAGAAAGGGGAAAGTCAGAGTAAGTAAAAGACTGCAGAAAAGAGGGGAAAAAATCAGGTAAAGCTGTGTAAGTCAGACATCAGGATAAACGTAGAAAGTAAGCCAGAACATTCAACACATGTGAAAAAACCCAAAAAGGTAAAGTAGAGAGGTGTCGGGGTAAGTAATCTTCAGGACCACTTCACAGCTTCTCAGCTCCACTTGTTTGCTGTCATCTCCGTCTGTCACTCAGTCCCTCTCTCCATCACTCCCTCCTCACACACACACCCTGTCTCCTGTCTCTCCACTGGCCAGTCTTATGTCCTTTTCCTTTTAGAGACAGTTCCTCATTGTTAAGCTGGACATCTCTCAGACCACAGCAGCCATGTATGTGTTTGTGTGTGAGAAAGCCAGTGGTTTTTTAATTTAAAAAATGACTTTATTAAATAAAAATTCTCAGCAACAGTACTAGAGAAGGCGAAATTGATTTTATCCTGATAGGAAAAATATTTCCACACATTGGTAGTGCACGTACACTCACTATCCGTATAACCCCCTTCCACATACCCACCCACCCACACACTGACAGCAAACTCATCAGACATCAAACAGTCAATCAGAAGCTCAGAGCCAACAGTTCATCTCCTCCAATTCCGCTCGCTACCATGAAGGTCTTCAGGTTATCAGTCAGTTTATAATGAGCATGTTCCACCCTGAGCCGGGCAGCCAGTAGCCCCTCATGTTCATGATAACATCTGTCCACCTCTGACACCCTATCTGTTTTTGATCTATCTATTAGCGGTTTGTAAAAGACAATTAATTAATCCTAAACAAATCCTAACTGTGTCTTTTGAAGGTAAAATGAAGAATGCAATGAGGGTATTTCTCCTTAAGTCTGATAGCAGCCACGTAGCCCTGTAAACGTCTCCCCTGACCTTCTCACCAGGGACAGTGAACTGATAAGGGATCAAACTGGCTATCAAACAACCATTGCAGGGTGCCCTGGTGGCCTAGGGGTTTTAAGTCACCAACTATGAATTGCAAGGTCCATTCGAGTCTGGCCGGGGGCCTTTGGTTTGCATGCCATTCCCCGTCTTTCTTTCTTCTCACTTCCTGTCGTCTCTCCACTGTTGACTAACTAATAAAGGCACAAATGCCCAAAGAAATACATAAAAAAAAATAGCATGTTAAGGAAGATACAGCTTGGTTCAAAGAAAAGCATAGAAAAGTTTATACCCATGCATATACAGTACATAGTATGCTGACAACTAAAACAATTAAAGGCACGTACACACACAATCACAACTTACAACAAATTAAATTGTGCATCAATTATGTCTGATTTTGAACAAACAAAAAAAAATTCCACCCTCTTGGTCAAGAAAATGCACTCTTGGTCATCATCCCATTGGTCAACCAGAGAACAACCTTCCCCAAACACTCTTGAGCGGTGAGTGGCAGAGACTCGCAGACCTCATTGACAACTGTGGACAGCATCCCGGAGGACCTGAAGTTGGTGACATCCCTCAGCATGTCAAATAACAACCAGCGTCCCACTGGCAGAGGACAGGGTTACAGTCTCCAGGAAACTCTGGTAAAGCAGTGGTTCAAAGATCCCCATCCTGGGATTGATGTCAGATGTGTGTGTGGCCTTTAAAGTCTGCCTGGCCTGAGTAATAGACTTATGAAGTGGTATAAGTCCTTTCTGGCCTGCCTCATGTGACTGCAGGAGCAGCTGTTCATTCATTACTGGATGGTCAGCTTTCCTCAGGAGTAGCAGAGCTGTATCTAGCCAGCACAGAACACAAGAGTACAGCAGCATCTGGGTTGCCAGGGCTTGATTAAAAGTCCATCCAGGATTCTGTTTTTAACCAATACCCAGTGCTATCCAGGGGCAGAGGGAGGACTAGGCTTAGAGTTTATCGATTCCACTTCTGCTTACTGAAGCTGAACCAGGAACTCTTATCAATCTGGCTCCAAAACATGTAAAAAGCAAAAAAAAAAAAAGT
>NTHP01000146.1:1903943-1914194 GCA_003416845.1 Oplegnathus fasciatus
CCCCCTCTCTCTCTCCCTCTCTCCCTCTGTGCGTTATATAGGCCTTCTGCCTTTCTCTGAGAGGGAGTATTTCCTCATCTGTGTTGTCAAGACGTACGGTTGTCAGGGGCCATGAGTAGCTTCTGGGGTGACAGTCTCCAAAATCCTTTGACGTGGAACACCTAAAATGGGGACAGGACTTGCTGCTATGCTGCAAGCTCAGCTCTAATCACCGTGAAGACGCCCTTCCGTTCACCTTTCTCTCTACTTAGAGTTGGCCTGCTTGCCCCCGACCTGCACCCTTCCTGATTTGAAACTGCTGCTTGCTGCCGTCCTCCCTTCAACTCCTTTCTACTGAGGCAACCTCAAACACTCCTAACCCAAACCATGGCCAGCAGACTCCGTTTGTCCTCCCTGTCTCCCTCTCTGTTTCTCTCCCTCCTGCTCCCTGCACTGTTGGTCCTCCACCTGCCTGGCATGGTGAAAGGGGACTGCTGGCTGATAGAGGGGGATAAAGGCTACGTTTGGCTGGCTATCTGCAGTCAGAACCAGCCTCCATACGAGACCATTCCCCAGCACATCAACAGCACGGTCAGTATGAACTTATCTAGTAGGTCTATTATACCAACACAGCCACCTCTATTAAACCGTATGGCTTCATGCACTCTGAGCTAGGTTGGTGTCAGCTAAAGAGCGCATACAATTAATCATGACTGTTGCGAAGCTGCAAGTGAATCTAATCTTCTGTTCGCTCAGTATAATGCTTGTGTGATTCTGATGGTTGTGATTATATGTTGCGATGATAACTATGACAATGACGGTAATACAGTATTCATGATGTAATTTAATCATTTTTAGATTCTAAAAACGCATATTACATATTCTTAATCAAATACAGTTACAAGGTTATATTCATGTGTCCAATGATGGTGACCATAGCAGCAATATTAGCTAAATTGTTATAAGGCTGTGATGATATTATTAAAGCAAATAATTGCTAAATAGGCAAAGTTGGAGGGACATTGCTAAGTATTTCAATTAGTGTAACCATCTGCAATTTGCTGAGTAAATGATTAAAACTGAAAAACTTGACGATAATTTATTAAAGCCCCCAAAGGTAATGTTAACATGCAACTACATTCCACTCCTAGCACCAACATTCACATCTGATAGATATCTCAGGGATGCTCAGCTGCTTGCAGACAGGCTGTGATTAACTAAACACAAATTTTGATCAGATGTATAATTGGGGAAATTACTCATTAGACAGCAAACTTGTATGTTTGGAAGTGCAATATGCTCTTGGCAGCAATTTTTGGCCAAGAGTCTAGGTCCTCCTCTATGGCTGCCAGAGGATGTAATGCATCACCCGAAAGTCAACTGCTCTCTTGTCTCCCTTAGGTTCATGACCTGAGGCTGAATGAGAACAAACTTAAGGCTGTGCTCTTTACCTCCATGTTCCGCTTCACAAATCTTACTGACCTCAATCTTACCAAGAACGAGATCAGCTACATCGAGGACGGGGCCTTTGCTGGACAGGCCAACCTACAGGTATGCAGCCAAGAACACAACTCTAAAACTAAAGTTTTAGTTTTTCTATTTACATTTCCTTATTTGTATATAAGGCGAAAAGTTCAAGGAATTTAAGAAAACGTCCTCAATACTTCAGAAGAGTCCATGGCACTTAAATTAAAAATGATAGAAAACAATTTAGCCAAGCAATGTGTGGGTATTGTGACACAGAAGGAAATATTAAGATGTTGTAAATATCTTATGACACAAATCCAAACAGAACAAGAAAACATTTTTTTTAAACCATGCTCCTACATTCATACAAATGTGGTTGAAGAAGTGTTGCCTGGTATGAATACCATTAGGGAGACCATGCTAAATGAAGGTGGTCATGGAAATCTGATCTGCATAAGGGCTTCCCCGAAACCACTGGCTGTTTATATTAGTTGCGGCATGCTGTATTTATTTTATAATATTGCTTTTATTGAGTTTGGTTGAATTTATTAGTATGCCAGTTTTTGTTACACAATGCAGTATAATATTTTGAAACAAGTTGAGCTAGGAATATGTTCTGAAATCAGTTCTCTAACCTGTTCATAGATGGCTGTCAAACTTACCAAGCTTGCACATCACCCTATCTTAAAAAAATCATCATCCAAATCATCCAAATGATTAACAATTATTTTCGTTGTCATGTTTTATCAAAAATTTCAAGGGGCTACCCTCTCTTTTTATCTCAGGTTCTCCAGCTGGGCTACAACAAGCTGACCAACCTGACTGAGGGCATGTTGAGAGGTCTGGGTCGAATGCAGTGCCTCTTCTTGCAACACAACCTCATTGAGGTCATTGCCACCAATGCCTTCTGGGAGTGCCCCAGCCTCAGCAGCCTGGACTTATCTTCCAATAAGTTGGCCCGTCTTGACCCGTCTACCTTCACTGTTCTCAACAGGCTGATGGTGTGTGAACTAGCAGGAAACCCATTTCACTGTGGCTGTGAGCTCTATAGCTTTCTCACCTGGCTGGAAGCGTTTAACAATGTCACCCACACCTACGACCGCCTCCAGTGCGAAACCCCTCTGGAAATGACTGGTTATCCACTCCTGAGTCCAGTGCCTGGACACGGAAGAAATGCTCGGTACACTCTGTTATCCATGTGTCGCGATGGTGTGATTATTCCAGGGATGACCTCCCAGACACCAGATCAAGATGGCTCAGGGATGGGATTGGACAACCCAGACCAAGGTCTGTACCACCAGCCAACCATATCGTCCACTGCTGACCCCACCTATAGCCATCAGATTTCTATGAAGCTTCAAACTGTCTCCCTCTACACCGCTTCTCTAATGGTGCAGATCCCACGACCATACAGTAAGATGTACATCCTCTCCCAGTACAACCACACTTTTGTTGCAGACTTCATGCCCCTTAAGAACAAGAAGGAGATAATCACTTTGGACAAGTTGAAACCACACACAAATTACACTTTTTGTGTGGCTTCTGTAAGCAAATCTCAGCGCTACAACCACACCTGTCTGTCCTTTACCACACGAGCTATGGGTCCAGAGGACCCGCGAAACAATCCATCCACAACTACCCACTACATCATGACCATCTTGGGATGTCTCTTTGGCATGGTCATTGTGCTGGGATTCGTCTATTACTGTCTCAGACGGCGACGCATCCAGGAAGAGAAGCAGAAAGCTATAAGCGTGAAGAAAACTATTTTGGAGATGAGGTACTAGACAGTTTTTAATGTTTGTTAATGAAAGTCTTTAGGGCCACATTACAAGCCATTTTCCTGACAATGAATTGTTTAAAAGGCACTGTACAGATAGTCAATGTAATTTTCTGCTAAAAAATCCCAGATGCAGTCACTATGTGTGTCCCTTGAGTATAATTGGTTTATTTGGAAAAATTTACGTTATGGGCATCAGTTCATTGGTTGTTTTACTGCATTGCTTTGTTTTGATTTGAGTTCCAAAAAAGCCCCATTTATTTTAACTACAAACAATTTACTTTATTTTAATTTATCCCAACTATACTCTTTATTGAGGCTTTGGGCTATACTATTTTTTGTGATTTCTTTAAGCTTTGATTAAAACAGTAAGGATTCTGGCATCCCATGGCATCACTGAGAGGACATATTAAAAAATGAATGTAAACAAAATGACATCACGTTTGTTCAAAAGTGAATCTGTCATTCTTCAGGTATGGCCCAGAGGCAGCTGCAGCAGTGGCCAATGACCCCGGTGCCATGCAGCGTCTCCAGGAGCAGGCTCACCACCAGCACCACCATTCAGGAGGAGCAGGAGGCAAGCTGCCCCCGTCTGCCTCCTCGAGCACAGGCATGCTCCACGGCTCAGCCAACACCAGTTCTTCCCGCCTCTCCACTTTGCCACAGGTGGAAAAAATGGCCACTGCCTTCTCTGAGGCAATGGCTGGCAAGGGCAACTACATGGATGTGAGGACGGCAGGAGTGGCAGGGGAAGGCAGGGAGGGAGGGGTGGCAGCTGGAGGAGCAGTGGTTGGAGGGGAAGTAGTTGTGGATATGCGAGGTGGGGCTGAGAATGGGACTGAGGCTGGGGAGGATTCGGATGACGACGGCCGTGGCTCAGCATCAGAGATCTCCACTATTGCCAAGGAGGTGGACAAGGTGAACCAGATCATCAACAACTGCATTGATGCCCTGAAGCTGGATGCCTCTACTAATGTTGTGACCACGGCTGACAATGCCAACTCTGTGTCCTCCTCCCAGCCTCCAACTTGCATCGCATCCCTCCCCCGCAACCTCCTGCCCCTCTCTCCAGGCCACCCCGGAGATCAAATCATGGCCTCCTCTCCAAAGGTGCATCCAAAGTCTCACCCCCAGCCTCATCCTCTGCCTCATCCTCAGCCTCATCCTCAGCCACATCCTCAGCTACATCAGCAGCCTCATCCACCATCTATGGCCCCAGTGCCCCTGGTCATGCCCCTGTCAGAGCGGCCGGGGATCAGCGGTGGGGGGTTCCTCTCCCCTCCTTACCGTGACCCACCCCCAGCCAATGCTGTGCGACCCCTTCAGAGGCAGTTGAGTGCTGACACTGCTGTGGTGAAGAACCGTTGTGGTGCCCCTGTTGTTGGATCTGTCAAGAGCACTAGGGTGTTCAGTGTGGATATCCCTGAGCAGCGCAGCGATCCTCCCAAGTACCCAACAGAAAAAGGCAGCCCTGCGGGTTGTGGTGGAGGGGGTGGAAGTGGAGGAGGTGGCGGAGTAGGGGGCTGCAACGGGAATGGTATGGGAAACATAAATGGCGGTGGGGTGAGCATGAATGGGGGCGGGATGGGGTGTAATAATGGGAGTGGAGGCGGAGGTGGGGTGGTTGGCCCTAGCCAGCAGCAGCAGCACCACTTGGAGGTTCAGCCAGACTACCACAGCTCCGAGCACCGCCACTCCTTTCCTGCACTCTACTATGAGGGCGGCAACGACTCACCCTCACCAGCCCAAAAGGCTTCATTCCTCAAGCCACTGGGTCGCACCAAGAGGGATGCCACAGCCACCTACTCCCAGCTCTCACCTTCACGTCACCACAACTACAACTCTGGCTACTCCTCCAGTCCAGAGTATTCGTCTGAGAGCACACTGCGGATCTGGGAGCGATTCCGGCCTTACAAGAAAAGCCCCAGAGAGGAAGCATCCTATATAGCTGCAGGCCATGCCCTGCGAAAGAAGGTGCAGTTTGCCAAGGACGAGGACCTTCACGATATTTTGGACTACTGGAAGGGGGTTTCTGCCCAGCAGAAGCTGTGAGCCAAGGAAGCAAAGTCGAATGCTGTAAGGGAGATTGTGAGGTTGAATGCCAACAGCAGACTAATAAAGGGGATAGATGTTAATGTAGCAAGACAGATAATGATGTTTCCTCTGAGGTGTCCAGTGACACGGGTCATTCCCCTGGTGGATTCAGAGAGGTATTCTCTCTAGGTGATTTTTTTTGGAATTGATTCTATGATAATTCATTGACATTTTAAGAGGTTGGCTGTTTTCACCATAATACTAAATGATACTTAACAAGAATCAAGCTGTTCACCAGACTACCTCATACTGGGCACTTTGGTTCTTCGCAGGCTTCCGTAGACCCACAAAAATTTCCCCTAATGAGCAAAGCAAAGGTGGTGACAAGCAAGTGTCTTCTACCTCATTACTGGCACACTGTAGCTCAGCTATCTCACCAGAAGCAGCCCCATTCATGACTTAAGCCCTGTCCCTCTTTTCTCTAATCCCATCAAACCACCATTCACAAAACAATCATTCCACAGCACTGCCAACACCTGCTCTGCTATAGAAGCATCATTTAGGGAGATAATGAGGGAGCAGGATGAGGAATTAGGTGTTTGTTTTCGAATACCCTGTATCTCCCTCTTTGGGGGAGGACATTAAGTGATGCTTATCGGGCTAATTGTTCTTCCTGGCAATTAGCCAGTGTAAGAATAGGTCAGGGAGGCTGTGTGTTGAGCATGCTTATCGATTCGAAACACCTAACTACATATGTTCAATGGTGTGTGGGCATGTATATACAGTTTGTGCATGCTGGTGTGAGTGATTGTGTGTGGGTGGGAGAGTAGGGTTGGGGTTGGGGCCGAGTGGTCCATTATTCTCAGTCTCCTCCAAGGTAGCAAAGTGGATAGCTTAGTGGAGATGCTTTGCATATAGATAACAGCCCAGTTGGGGAGTTGTGTATGCGTGTGTGTGTGTGTGTATGTGCGTGTACATTAATGTGCGTGTTTGGCCCAGCCTGTCTGTCTATCTAGATAGCGTGAAGTAAACCCTTTCAAGACCTGCAGGTATTTTTGTCTCCAAGCCCATTTCTTATTTACAGGCGTAGCATATTTCTTTTGATAAGGGAAACTATGAGGTAGGAAATTTACATTTCAATAGTGCGAGTCATGCAGAAATAAACTTTAGGGTGGGTTATGCAGGTTGGCAAGACAGGTGTTAGCTCCTATATTAAAGAACCCGGTAATCACATTTAGGAGTAGATGCAGGTTGAGGGCAGGTTAGAGGTTTGCTGCATCTCATTTGAACATACCAGTGTTGAGGAGACGATATAGGGTTCATGTATCAGCTCAAGGTGAGGCTGCATAGAAACTTAAAATATGTCAAATGCTCCCTGCACTACACAGTGAAATAAAATGGATGGTAAGTGGAGTGAAGGCCCCAGGGATATATTCTGCCTCAGACTGGATGACTCTCCACTCAGTATATATGACCCTGCTCTGCTCTGGGCGGGAGCTTGCTATGGACCAAAGTGCCCCTGGGAGGTATGATTTCACAAGTTTCTATTTATATTTATTATATTTGCTTTTCCTTTCCAATATGATTAATAGAGAATGATGTAGTCCCAAGGAGCAAGAAAGTAACTGCATTGGTTTAATTTTTCTTTATTATTTAGGATTTGGGTTTGAATTTATGGGTGTTACAGTGAAATCTGTTGAAACTAATAGGAGCAAGGCTTGGCATTATTACAGAACAAACGAGAGACTTTGACATGAGACAAATGTTTTTCTCACTTGCATTCATGCACAGAGCATTCTGATACATAAGAGGCACAAAAGCTGATGATTCTAACTGTACAAATCTTTATGCTTTAGATATTCAAAACACAAATACTTATCATCCATATAAATCATCTTTATGCTCTCCTCCTGCATCAACATCTTTAATTTATTTTCCTGCCCACTCTTCCTATCCTCACCACTGGCATCCTGACCTCTTTCTCTGTTGTGATACATCTCAATTGAAAATGTATAAATTCTGTTTTAAAATGTCTAATTAATTCATTCCCCTCTGAGTTTTTTTTTCCTACCCGCCACCTCTGTCCAACTTAATGGGGTAAATTAATGAGTAATTTGCAGAGGTTGATGTCGTACCATCGTCTGAGGTCAGAAGGGCGTGCTGATATTATTAACTCTGCCAGACTGGGAGCCTGATTGAAATTAATGACGGCTGCCTTCATTTACCTTATTTTTCTATCTGTCCCTGCCTCTGCCATTAGATGCTTAACCATTTTCCTCATCTCTCTGTTGCCCCTAACTCATGCAGACAGGAATGGTCCTCAGTCTGAAAAACTTAGGTCAGATTTATGGTTCACCATGACTGGGCACGTTATGAGCAGGCAAAGGTGAGCTAGTCTGGGATCTCACCTTCTGGGCATTATTCTTTCTCTTTTGAGTCTGATCGGTCAGGAAGGGCTAGTCTGTCAAGCCTGGAAGTAATGCATTCCTGTTAGGTTTTCCACTGGGTTAACCCTGATATCATCGTTTTGACAGGGCTTGAATTCACCTACTGTTCGAGGTGTGAGTTTGATGGGGAAAGTGAGAGCGTAGGGTGGCATTTACTCTTTGACCTATAAAGATGTATGTATACAGAATGGGCTCTATTCAAAAGGTCAGCTAGTAGGAGATAGATCTGCAATGAAGTAACATAAGAAGATTATTTTTATTTCATAAAGATCATGCCTCATTGGACTTCTTACTTAAATACCTGAATACCTAAAAACTCTGAACAGCTAGCTACCTTGACGGGTAAATGAGAAAATATGTTTTGTTATTTGGGTGAACCAACCATTTAATTATGCTGTAATGATCTACCCACTGTTTTTGCTTTTGATATTCCATTGTGTTTCATATTGAGTAATGACTTTCCCTCTGACCTCTCTATGTCATCTGTGGCAGCCAATCCAATAGACCCACTAGCGTTCACAATGGGATGTCAAAGGCGCGTCATTACTCTGCTATTAGATCAATAGAACTTAATTTGGGCGAGTGGGACCAAATAAAAAACACAGAGCAAATTCCCCTGGGCGCTCAGTTGGACAGTCTCCATTTTTATAAAAGGCCCAGTTTTCTATTTTGGCCTATTGTTCAAATTCCACTGGCAGCTCCCCTACGTGTTAGGTCCAAGGAATCACCGATCAATTAGTTTTAGATTAGTACCACGGGCTATGCAGGGGTGGAAGCTTTTTAAAAATAATGGCTTCATTTGGAGGAATGTGGGGAATCAAGCTGAGGTTACCTGCATATACCCTCAAGGCCTTTCCCTAGATGTAAGGAATAACATTAGCTCAATTATTCATAAGCACGGTGTGTCCAATTGTCATAATTTACACTGAAGATCATTACTCATTTATGTCCCGTGGTCCAGTGTTTTTAACTGAACCCTCACCCTTTTATTTAAGTCTATACACTTACCCTTTTTATTGACTCGTCCTCCAAACAGACTTTATTCTGCTCTGCACTGTTCGTGTAAATGCACATATTACTACTATAATACATTTCAGTGTTAACATACAGTCCATCCACGGTGGCCAAGCCTTGCTCCTCTTCCTCAGTTAATATATTTCCTGTATTTCCTTAAGTATGTATTCATCTACAGAAGTTATTTTCACTTGACAGCAGGGTTTTTGATCTCCCTCCCATCCAGTGAGGGATGTCTGACTCCTGTCCTCAGGGGCCAGAATCCACAAGTTGAGACTGATGGATGTACAGATACTGTACCTTTGGGATCGCCTGTGTGTCTTCTCTCCAGTCTGCCCAATTAACAACAAAGATGTATCAATGTGAGGGAATCGCTGACAGTCTCAGGCTTCCAGAAGGAAAAATAACGGGGAACAATTGAGACGGCATGACTTGTGGCAGTCTCTGAGGAGTAGAGTCAAACTCTCTCTGTCCAGAGCTGTGAATCCCACAGGAATATTTGAATTGGTAATCAGGTATGGTGTCTGCTCTTGTTTTCCCAAGTTTGGGTCACAGAGAGTCTAAGTGCCAAGAAATTTGAGTTAACGTCAAGATTATGGTCTCGGTGATTAACAGGTACTTTGGGTGGAACAGCTCTGGTGAATAGACAACAAGCTTTTTATTAATCTAAGAACTAGAAGGATAGTTTCTATACACCTCAAACTAATTCATGGGGGTTTTACACTGGTCTAGACAATATTACTGGCTGCCTCGGGGACTCATTGCTACACAAGTTTGGTTTCTCATTTCGGTTTTGTAAGTTTTTGAAGTTCGTGCTTATTGAAAAACACAAATCAATAGTCATGGAAAATCATGGAACAACACTCTCAATTGCCTCCCTTTGGAGTTGTAGTTGCTCTCAATGTGAACCTGAGAGAAACTGTAGACTTGCAATGGTTCCCTGGGAACGGCAGAGAGGTCTCTTTGCTCCTGTTTAATTAAACTTTTGAATCCATATAATAAGGTCTGCCGTGGAAGCATGGACTTTGTTTTAATGCTGTAAACATTAAAACATTGTACAGATAGAGGCTGGCTTCACACTTGCAGGAGTAAACCCATAAGTATTCCTCTTCCTATCCCCTTATGCCCCTTCTTCCTTCACCATTAACAAGTTAATGGAACATAAGAACCAGTGCTGTGAATATAACTTTTTTGTCACTTCTCTTGGAGTTTAATATCAGTTTAGAATATGGGAGTCTTGGGACAGAAGTTATGTGATAAAGGGAATTCAACAAAATGTCCCTAGAATTTAATCTCCAATTTTGCCCTGGTACATTTATCTCCCCTTACAAAATTGTGCATTCTGCTAAACAGAATAATATATTTATGTTGTAAACATGTAAAATATGATACCTTTTTACATCAGATACATTTCAGAAGCTGCAGTTTGGTGCAATTTGAAGATAAGTATTTTTGTGCTATAGTGTGACAGGGTGGGACAGTCCTGCTTTCCACTATAGGGCTAAACAGGGCTAGCCAGGGCTTCGTTCA
>NTHP01000146.1:1914206-1935870 GCA_003416845.1 Oplegnathus fasciatus
TTCAAAAAGCACATATTTTGTCTGGCTGAGTTCCATTCAACTGAAGCCCAATGAACAAGGCAACCAATTACAGAAAGGGTGGTTAAATATAATGAAGCTGAGAACTTGTGTTATGAGCTGAAACTTAACTGGCCTTCTCACTTCAGTTACCCCATAACTAGTTTGGCCAGTTTGAGAGCCAAACTAGGTAAATAGGCTAGTTACCTGACCATTAATGTTATGGTCATGATAGTCATTGCCTACCTCTTCAAAGGAGTATTTGTTTTCAGTTCTGTTTCTTTTTCAAAAACAGCTCACATATTACAGTCAAATTTGGTGGAAGGTTAGGCCAAGGAACATATGTTTACTTTTTGGCGATCCAGGAATTTTAAAATTATTTCTTGATAGTGTATTGTTTGCTGATACATTTCTCACTGCACTTGAATGAAACACTTTTCTTTGCTGAGATTTGGGTCCAGACTCTGATTACAGTTTTTTTTATGTGTTCTATTATTAAAAATGACTAATGAATGATTTTGAGTATTACACAGCCTTGGCGGAGGTATGAGCTCATTGAGTATTTTCTACACTTTAATTTAGATTTTAACCACTCTCAAACACTTTTGTTCTTTGGCTCTGCCTAAAGAAATTCCTTGTTTTTTCCTTCAGAGGTGCTCTGCCCCTGAGTCACATGTTTTTATCTAACTAAAAGCTGGTCATAGAGCATATATGAGTTGAATTCCCTGTGTAGCTAAGTTAACCTTGGCCCTGGCTAGTTTTATTGACTCTAAAGAGGAAGCAGGACTGTAGTTTAACTGCAAACAATGTTGTCTGTCTGCTGTTGAGGGTGAGTTGATAATTTGTTGATTCATTTGTGGGTTGACCTGATCCGTTGATCATTTGACTCATCGTCAACCGAATGAGAAAGACTGACCAAGGGAGTTCCCTTGTGAACCCAACATACAACAAAAGTGGAGGAGTTTCTACCGGTGGCCAACTGTGACAAACACACACTCTCACACAACCACACACGCACAGACACTAATGTAGAGAATCAATGAATATACTGTACGTGTTTGAATAGATTAGCGTTACACTATATGGACATGAAATGTGAGAACACACACAGCATATACCTTCCCACGCATAATTGAGCATACATAACACACACATATACACACACATTTATACACACAAACACCATCCCACACACACACACAAAACATACCATATTTACACCTGCCCACACAAAATATGGACTAAATATTTCTATCCACGTTTACAGACACAAATGGTCTTAAAAAGTGCCAAAATGGCGAGTTTTATGTGCAGGCGGAGTGGAACCAAACATCTGTAGAAATGAACTTAGTGTCTTTACAGGCCTAACAGCCTAAGCGTCTTTTTTTTGTTTTTGTTATGTATGTACTCCTCTGTATAATTTATGCATTCCTCTTCTCAACTGTTGTATTTTTAGTGTTATAGTTGTCATGATGTGTTCTAATCTGTTATCTTTGTGTGTGTTGGAATGAAATTGCTTATTGTGCTCATGTCATATCTGGAATTCCCATGGGTCCTTCTGATCTGTCTGACTTAATTTACAACCCGGAGTAGTCACATATGTTTAGTTAAATATTACAATTTCCCCACAACCGAAGGAGACCTTTGTATCTAATCAAGTGAGGTCTGCAAAGCAATGATTAACTGAGAGCACAATTTTTAATCAGTATAACTCTATTTATATGTGAGTATGTAGGATTAGATTCAGTTTTTGGTCCGTCAAAGCTTTTTAGGTTTTTGTAGATAGTAGATTTTAAGATTTTTCATGTTCAGCTTCGCAGATACAGGCACATCCATCCACACACACACACACACACACACACACCCTGAGAGCTGTGTTGAAGAGCTGATAATATGCCTGTCACCACTGGCCTTTTCAAGGACCGTGTTTTTTAGTCCCTGTTAAGGGGAGGCAGAGGAAAAAAAAGAACACCGGGAAAATCTGAGTGTGTCCTTTTGGAAGATTGAATTGGCAGGCATTAATATTATCCTGTACGTGTGTGTGTGTGTGTGTGTGTGTTTGTTTGTTTCTTTCTCAGTGCTTGTGGACTTTTCCGTGTGTGTGACATTATGCATGTGTGTACTTACATTTTATCTGCTTTCACATAACCTGTCATGTCTGACAGTGCAGCTCTGCATGAGTTCATACTCAAAAATGAGACCGGGTAGTATTCATAATGGTATGAGTGTGTGTGTGTGTGTGTGTTTGAGGGATTTTGTTATGAAGGTCCGTTCTGTCAAGGGAGTGACGGCTGAGGCTGGGAATCTGTAGCATTTTCAATTAATCTGCCTTTCAGTCTGCAGGGCTCTCCAATAAGGCTGCGCTCATTCACTTGCTCGCTGTCACTCTCACACACACACACACCCAATGATGCACACACACTCTCTCGCTCTGTCACACAAGCATAGATTGTAATTGCATGCTGCCCATTTCATACACACTTTCCATTAGCATGTACGCACTCAGTGCTTGTGTAAGACATGAAATCCATGATTGTTTGCATTCTGATAATTACACACGGCCACACCTGCACACACACCGACATAGAAATATTGTCTCTTCGACTGTAATTCCATACTTATTCATGCATGCACCACACAAACTTACACTCCTCCCGTACACATCACTGTCATCTCTTCATCCTCCTGGCTGAGTGAATTCACTTTCTTCCTTTTCTGTGATGCTTTCACGCCTGACCCTCCTGACCCTTGTTGCCTGATTGGCATTAGCGCAGCAGGTTAGCTTGCACTCTGACAACTAGCTTGGTGTGCCAGTTGCCCCAACTCCTGCCCTGCAGCGGGGGAGGCAGGGGCAAAATAAATGTTGTCTGACCCCACACAGGCCTGGGTTAAGTAAAAGGGAGGCTTTGGATTTTGGCTTTCAAACCCTAGTGTTGCAGTGACTCCATCTGCTGCTTACTGACTTTATGTTCAGTGAGTCGAGCGAAAGAGAGAAGAGAAAGAGGGGAGGAAGAGACTGAAGAAGACAAACTAATGAAAAAGAAAAGAGTGACAAAAAAGTACGGGGAGACAAAAAAAAAACTGAGAAATGACAAGGGTTTAGAGAAGCTTGTCTGGTACCATGTGGCTCATGTCCACATGGTACCATGTCCTTAGTGTCTGTGGTACTAGATGCTCCATAGATCATCTTAATCTCCCACTGATAAATCCCTTTGCGTGAATGACCTTGACACACAGCACTGCAAGAGAGGGACGATTGTACATATAGTCTGCAGTTTGACTGGCTGGCTGGGAGCTGACTGTCCAAAAAAATATCCTTGAGCAAGGCACTGAAGGTGAAAACATCTCTGATGCACCTGCACATTGGTCAGATTGTGGCTGTGCTTTGCAGCTCCCACATATGAATCCACTTACCATAAAAACATACATACATACAAAGTCTGTTATGCTATATTTTTGTTGTCAGCAAATCCCATGAAGAGAGTAAAACCGAACAATGTGTTCGTCTGTATCTCAATACTGTTTGACTTCCTGCCCTGTCTACGGCTCTCAGTCCATTGGTTCCTCATAAAGACATTAAACCAGGTCACAAATATATAGTTTCATTTTCAAGGCTCAGTTATTTCCTAAAACAGTTGTATTAGTTTTTAGCAAATGTCACTCAAACAGGAGTGAATAGTGTCATTTTAGGGACTGGTGCTCTAGTGAGAATTCAAGGCAGCAGGACGGTGTATGTGTGATCGAAACAAAATAAACTACAGTGCCCATGTTCATTGTATGGAACATGTCACCCAGTGCAATGGTGTGGTTCAATGATGTAATAGTTCCTGGACAACAATGGGTGTCTATGGCACAGAGGAAATAGCTAGATCAGGCTTTGGCTACACAGACAATACTTGTTAGAAGGACCAACTGATTGCTGGCTTTGGTCTTTTCATGGGATTTGTTGACGATAAGAAAAACGTAGAATATCAGCAGACTTATCCTTTAAATTATCCTTTAAATAATAGCAGTCTGCTATTGATACCGTTAATGGAAACTCTTTCAAATGTTCACTCATCAATGAAGAAACATGCCTGCTAAAAGGTGATCAAACATACTTACAAAATAGGAAATTAGATAGAAATGTTTGACTCTAAGAATAGCCTGCTATACTATGATGTGCTGATCTATGTAGTCTGGTGTTTAACCACAGTAACCCACAGCCTTCAGTGTATTATTGCTGATGTACCACAGTTTTAGTAGTGCCATTTACCATTAGCTGCTGAGTTAATTTAGCACAATGAGAACGTTTTCTTGTTTCCAGTGCAGCATCTGAATAGTTTTATCTTGGCTGTAGTGGGTGTGGACAAAGGCTTTTTTGACAGCTAGTTGATTCTGAGTGATACTGTCAACTTTAATCAGCTATAACTGATGTATTATACAAAAAGCACAAAGTGTATTCAGGTATTAAAAGCCTATTTTTAATTGGGTATCAGCACTCGTTTGAGGTAGTAAATCACAATATGTGGAATACCATTATGTAGCCTCTAGTGTTATTTCTTTGAATAACAATGCCTTGTTTGTTATATTGTCCTGGTAAATAATAGTAACACAAAATAGTAACAATTCCCAGCTAAATCCCTGTTAGCTAGAGGGGTATCCATGTGATGGAAACTTCAGACACATCCCAAAATACCAACAAAAAGACAATATTATCCAGTTTTCTGACAACACCGGGATTATTCAGTCCCAGCAGAGTGGAGCGCAGCGCATTAAAATATTAACAATAGTGGAAAACAGTAGCAGTACGCCACCCCTTGTTCCTTGAGCATCACTTAAATGACAATTGCTTTGGCAATTACTAACTCTGGAACATGATCCGAGGGAAATGCGTTTATGCTTTCGGTCGCTCCCTGGGGTGAACAAACGCTGCAAATTTAATAACAGGCATCCAAATAGAGAGAGTGGTGGAAGGCAGCTACAGACCAATCAGTTGTCTGGGTCTACAAAGCACGTGAAATGTAAGGAAGCAGGTTTTTGTGCCGCAAAGCTGTGACTGTCCTGTATATGCTGGATTTTGTGCATGTGTGTCTTTCTAGGGGTTGATTATACCGATATTCCTTGGGTAGTCTTGAGTCTGTTGCGTTCAGTGGATACCATTTTATCACTTCATTTCTTGGTGCACTCTCTTTCCCTAAACCTGTCTCGTCTTCTTTTGTATCACTTAGCAATTTCCTGCATTTCCCAGGATTACTTTTACACCCATCACAGAAATTGCCTGCACTTGTATTCACCAGCAATAACTATGCTGATAGCGATGGAAAAGCAGCGAGAACTACAGCTTCCAGTTGAAAAAAGTGAGTTTTCCTCTATTCAAAATGTGCTTTAATCTCAAATCTCTCTCTTTTCTACGATACATTTTTCTCCCCAGGAAATTTGTTAGCAGAAGTGGTTAGCGAGTGTACAGTGTGATCAATCAGTCACTATTATCTGATGAGCTGAGTCTGACAGACTTGACAGATCTTGTCTCTAGATCAATTTCATTACTATATGATGGTCTAAGCAGTTGCTACACTAATTAAATATATGGCTTTTGCTGTGTGATCTAGTGCCTGGCTCATTTTTCACTGAAGGTTAATTTAATTTTATGAAAGTACAATAATTTCTTCTGACGTTATGAAAGCAGCTTTTATTTCAGGTGAGGAGACCCGCCTTGGTTATAAAATGCTTCTGAAAGCCTGCTGTTGATGTTGTGCAAAATGACTGCTCTTAAAAGAGGCCCTTGCTCTTGGCTTATAGGCATTGACCCCAAACCTGACATTTACTGTAAATGTTTTATAGTAAAACCTTTAATTGTAAATATCATAACATCATATCTGTTGATTAAACCAAAGATATTTTACTTCTCCGTCCCTCACAACGCCATGGGTCAGTGGTTCAGTGTGATGTCACGCCGTGGTCCCCGGTTGCAGAGCAATCGATTACAGGCAGCAGCAGTGGTTGCCGTGGGCGATGGGCCGAACAGTCAAGGTTGCTAGGTAGCAGATAAGAATACAGGCTCTCATTAATTGCCTTCTGCCGCCGTGGCAGAGAAAGTACAGGATGGTGGATATTGCCGCAGGATGCAGGCACGCACACGCTTACACTGTACAGTATATGTATACCTACTGGCACACACACACACACATCTAATAATTCAATGACCTTTCTACACAAGCATCTATCAATTGGACAACATGAGAGGAAGGATCGGAGTGGAGATAGAGAGCGAGGATGACGATAGGGAGGGGTTACATAGAAAGATAGAAAAATAATCGAAATCCATAAGAGAAATATATTTGTTTTTACTTAGATAAAAATAGTGGATTTTGCCTCTAGTGGGACAAAAGTGTGATCCGACGTCCCCCTGACCACCAACAACACATGTAGAGCAGGCATCATATTCACATTATTACATCGGAAATGCTTTAAAAATCTCTAATCTAAGATTTTCTTCTGACTGTCTGGTGTCGACCTGTCTGGACAGCCATGAAAATGTCGGATCAAAACCTCAAAGAGGTAAACATCAAACATATCATGCCCTGGGGAATCCTGTCTTATTTAAATCTGTTTCCGTGCGATGAAATGTGAACATCATTATTTTTACAGTTGAAGGCTAATTCGTACAATTTTCTGGAAAATTGCAGCCTCTAGGCAGTAATGTCATCCCCGTCAGCTGCAGTCAGAGGCAAAATCTGCAAAATCCTCTGACAACTGAGCTTTGAATAGTTTGATTTGATAGGACAGTCTTTGTGTTTGTGTGCTGTGCTGGCTTTCATCAAAACTGCACTGCGAAAAACAACGCAACACCACTGCCGGTTTTTGTTTGTACAGGGCTCTAATTTAAAAAGCTACCTCATTGAACGGGCAAAGGTATACATCTGTCTTCTGTTAAACCTGTATTATGTGAAAGGCAGCCTGATTAAATGGGCAACTGTTTTGTTTTTACAACCCTCTAATGTACAAACCTGCCTGATTAAACACAAAGCAATATACTGGCAATTCTCTCATGTATAAACCACCTGATTAAAAGTGGAACACTGTACACCAGTCTTTTTAACAGTCCTCCAGCGTGTGTTAAGAGTTTCATGCAGAACCAGGTGTCAGTTTTCCAAGCTTGTCTTGTTGTCCTGAGTCTGCCCCTGTCTTGTCTCTCGACTTGTTGAAAATGAATCATCGGTTCGTGGCCCTCACATCGCTTATTAAAGATACAGTTGTCTTGCACAGCCCAGTGTTACTTTGTGGCCGGATAAAAGCTCAATAAAACCTTTTAGCTTGAGCTCAGAGGGAGGACGTTAAGCCCCCAAGACTCGTGTTCTTGGCTTACAGAGGGGAATAGCAGAGTGAGCATGTAGTGTGTGAAGCACGTTGTGTATCAATATACGCCAGCACGCACACACAAGCAAGGTTTTGCTTGAGCGATGCTGTTAAATACTGTAAGGCTCATTGTCTTTCTGCCTGTCTCAATCCCTCAACTTGATTAAATCTTCTCACTTTATTTGTAGCAAATTCCATGAGTTACTGTTTCAGAGTCTATGATGCCAAGCTTCACATATACTCAAGGATAAGAGGAAATGTGAACATTTCAGTAAAGATGAAGGAGAGGTGTCTAGGGATTGGGAGGAGGAAAAGAAAGGACAGAAACTACAGATACAGTGGGATAGGCTGGAAGGAAGACGAATAGATAGAAGAGGCATTTAGATTCAAATTCAGATGGAGAAAGAAAGGCAGGTTGGGGTAAGGGTACAGAACTTCAGCTGATGGAAGGTTTAGAACGGGCCAAGGAGGAAAAGGAAAGAAAAAGAAGCTGACAAGAGAAGGGTGAAGTAAAGGAGAGATTAATGACAGCATGACGGAGGCCTTAAGATCGGGGTATGCTTAAAACATCTGTGTACTTAAGTACGAACATAAGTGGTGTCCAACCATGTCCAAAGGCAAAAGTGTTTAAACCTGTTCTGAATGGACACACTTGAAGGTGGGACGAAAAGCCTGCCGTTACAGAGAGGGTGAGAGGCAGTGAAGTGTACAAATGAGGATAATGGGTCTCTCCACAGAGGCATTCATGGTTTTAGACTCATTTGTAGACACAAAAAGTGACGAGAGAGAAGTGGCCACTGCATGAATTGGCGTATGTTGGATTGTTGGATGCGGAAGGTTACAAAATTGTCAGACGCTACCCCTCTGACGTCGGTAAGGTGAGGGGGGAGGGGATCTTGGATGCTTTTTGATGATCTGACAAGCAATAATGTTTGAGCCTTATTTTCCAGACTGACATTCAAATTCAGGTGGCACCTAATACCTGCATGTGTGGAGATAACAAAACTGTACCCAGTAAATGAGCTACATGTGAGTCCCTACAACTTTATACAAGCCCTGGTTTGCTTGTAACAGATCAAATACAAAAAAATCAAAAAGAGTCAACTTTTCGGCTGTAGGTTAGATCAAAGAAAACAAACTGTAGATGTGTTGCATCCTGAAGGCAAAGGGAAGAGGAGATGAAGGTTGTGAAAAAGGGGAAGTAGAAATGAGGTAATGACAAAGGAATGGCTGAGAGAGAGATGAGATGAGGAACAAGACAGAGGGAAGGTGAAGAGAATTTGATAGAAGAATAGCTAAGAGGAAAAAGAGAGGGGAACAGAGTTGAGGAGGACAGAATGACTGCAGAGGAAGATACTAAAAGAGTAGCATCAGAGTCAGGGCTGCACGCTTGGGAATTGCTCTTCTAAGATAAGGGAGGCAGAGAGAGTGGATGAGAGGATGGGGCAAAGAAAATGACTAGAGGATAGCGCGAAAGGAGATGACTTAATGGATGTACTGTTGGATATCTGTTTAGAGATGATTATAGACAGGAAGTAGGCGAACAGGGTTATAGAAAGCTGCGTCAACTAAGACTGACAATCCTGTTTTTATAACTTCTGTGCAAGAAGATAGCAGAGCACAGAAATCCACAATATATGAATGTAAAGAACAAGAGTGTAGGAGTGTAGAGGAGGAATGGTGGCAGGGAGGTAAAAAATTGAGGATATACATGAGTGTCTTGGTTCTTCATTGGGGCTGAGGAGCATATTGTGAGATTGACAGACTTGTTTGGCAGGTCATTTCCCCTGCCATCCTTTTGTCACTGCTGTCATTCCACTTTGGATGCCATCTACGACTAGAGAGATTGAAACATTCAAGTAGCTGTGACATTTCCATACAAATCCATGTCCATTTTGCTGCTCTCTACCTACACAAAGGTTATGAAAGCCAGTTCTGTTTGGGCTTTCTCTGGATAAATACTCTGCCATACAGGATGTTGAGTTTAACTTTTCTGGCAGCTGTAACACATGAGGAAAAGAAAAGAGCATCACAGACAGAAAGTCAAACTGTATTAACAGAAAGTCCAGCGGGAAAACATGATCGCTTCATGGCTTACGCTCAACAGTCACTGACTGCGTTGGGTAGTGTCCCGTCGGTTGACACACATCAATTGACAACCGTTGCACATGCAGAATGTATCTTACAGGCAAAAGTAATCCAGGTACAGTACCTCACACCGATCCTGAGACCATGTGAAAAAATTGCAGCTTTTCTGTGGACAGTGATGTGTTCTGATGAGTTGACATGCATCAGTCGACGAAGACACGCACCTCAAGACACCGCCATTGTGTGTGTGACATGTTTGCTTTCTTGCATTAGTTAAATGGAGGGTTAATATCAGTTTGATTTGAGTGTGCAGTAAAGAGACAGGTCTGGTACATGTCCGAGGGGAGGAGGCAGTTAGCTTCTAGCTTACCAAAAGAAGAGCAGTGCTCCTCCCGGTAACTCCAAAGTTGTGTAATTTACATTACCCGGTAAGCCTACATTCAGGCATCAGCTGCGTTCTGTTCATAAATGGAGGCTGTGAGAGCTCTGCTTCACTGTGAGGCCAGGACTTCAAGAGTGCTGTGTGCAGTCAGTGGGGCTAAGCTAGCTGCCGATGGTCAGTAAATACTGTGGGCCATTTTCTATTTCTACATTAAATACAGACGATGTGACGTATTGGGGTGGAGGAGTTGTTTACTTTGAGCCAAGCTCCATCACTGCTGCCTGTAAAGTAACTAATCACTTTTCCACTGTTGGTAAAGTAATGGGATTTCTTTTACCAACACTCAAAAACAGACATTTGAATTATTTGGAAGGCATTTATTATTAGGCAATTATTATTTGTCCTGTAGGTATGAGGACTTATTGGAAAAACACATACAGGCCACACTTCTGACATTTACCAGTGATCTTTTGATGATTGATGTCAAAATAAAAGAAATGACTCTGATTTCACAGATGAATCCTTTCAATTGAGTTCCACTACGCAGTAGGAGGAGGGACAGAGTGCCAGAAATATGGACAGACAAGAAAGGAAGCATTCAGGAGTTCCAAAAAGGAAAAGCGTGTAGCATATTATGAAATATGATAGAGGCAGCTTGTCGTGCTCCAGGCAGAAGAGGACACTTAGCATGCAGAGAGGTGGTGGGTGAAGGCAGAGAGAGAAAGAGTGAGAGAGAGAGAGAGAGCAGGACAGTTATTTGGAGACAGATGGAATGAGATTTTCCTGAAACGGTTCTGAGCATCGCTTGGACAAGCATCAGCCTCCCCCACTCTTTTACTCTTCCCCTTTTTCTACATGCCTGTCCCATCTCTCTCTCCTCATCTCTGTCACTCTCTCAGTCTCTCTCACCACCTCCCTCCCATTTCGCTCCCGCTGGCTACCCTCCCTCATCCATGCTCCCCCTCCCCTCCCTCTTTTGCAGCTGAAATGACACCATGTTCCTGGAGTTTCATCAGAATATGCCTGGCATCTCTGAGGGGATGAGGAACCATATGTGTGTGTATAAAACCGTATGTGTGTCCATAGAAACAACAGGAACACATGCATTTGGTCTTATACGGTCATATAAACCGACACCTTTACATGTGCTAATTTATGAGTGTATACAAAATAATATAGTGCCATGTGCTTTTTATTGCTTGTGCTCAGATAGCATGTTAGTTAGTCCTTTAATGTGTGTAATGTGCATGTCACAGGGGGATGTATGAACGTGTTTGTGTGCGTGCATTTCAAGTTTCCTCCGGTTTACGAGTGTGTGTGGGCGTTTCAGTTGATCAATGATCCTCCCTTCCATCCTGACACGAGGCTTGTTTTGAGAGCCACTTACCCAGATTGGACTAAATGAACAGACAGAGAGAGAAAGAGAGGGTGGGATAGAGGGAGCAGAGGGGCTCCAGAGAGTACACGCTGATAAAACCGCAGAGCGGCGTGCTTTGGACTGCGGGCCGATCCCTCAATAGAGGTTATTAAGGGACAGGAGAGAGATAGCTGAGTGATGTCTTCAAAACACTCCTGTCCACTAGAGACAGAGACGTAAAAAGACCCATTGAAAGTTATTCAGACTCTGGGTTTACACAGTGCAACTGCATGTAATACACTTCAGTTCACTACATGTCCTCCAACATGAACAACAAAACCAAACATTTGTCAATGCCTTCCAAAACCACCCACTTGAGTGTTTTCTGATCCGGCATCGTTGTGGTTAATGTTTATTTACCTTTAGGCAGCCTTAGGCAGTAGCTATAACTACTAGGTTGAGGTCAAGGAAAGATTGTGGTCATATTTTTTTGTTTGTTTTTTTGTTTTTTGGCAATTTGCCTTTTTATGATGATGATGATGATAGTATAGTGGTAGACAGGAAACGAGGAGAGAGCGAGGAGTATGACATGTAGCAAAGGTCTGTGGTCATAACTGATACGTGGACATCGCAGTAACAGGTATGTGGTATGCGCCTTAACCATTCGGCTACTGGGGTTAACATAGGTTGTTTGACCAGACAACTATTCCTGTCGTTTTGCTGGTGAGGACTGTTCCCACCGTACATAATGGAGTTTGTCTTTGTATTTCAAAGACATTGAATTCGGTATTACATTTATACAGGATTTTACTGCAGGGATGGTGTGAGCATCTATTCTATTTTTACACTATTTATTTATTGGTCAAGTCCAATTTATTTATAGAATCCAAAAGTCACTTTTGCTGTCATGTCAGTTTTTATTGAAAAAAAAATTGCTTTTAGTTTGGTGTGAAATACTGTACTGACACAGTAAGATACAGTATGTACATGGTAAAAACACACATGGTAAAAACACAGCCTCAACACATGCCTGGAAAAACAGATAAGGGAAGTTCAGCCACAGCTGTCACTTGTGAGAATGTGATCTCAGCTCTCCCCTGGGATCACACCACAAGTGATGTGTTCTCACCGTTACCTCTGCCTCTGACAACGTGTGAAATTACATTTTAGCGACGTGACAGTTAGCATAACAGAAAGCCACGCGTGTCTCCAGTGATGATAGTGTCTGCAATGTGTTCGGAAACATAAGGGTGAACACCGCCTTGCTGCGCGTAACAAACGTGAAATTGTGAGAGGAGGTATAAAATTGGGAATGCAGAAGAGACGAGGGGGCATGACATCTGTTATTACTGGAACAATCATCTGTTTGGAGAAAATCATTTGATTTATTCTTCCTTAATGGCCTCAGTCAGTCGTCATCCCACTGCAGTATCAGTACGCAGCACATGCAACTTCAGCGCATCCTCATATGCCTTTTTCTTCTTTACTTCTTTGAACTGAAACTTTGGTGAAAATGTTTCTGAGGAGGTTGTACGATTCCAAAACCCACTGGAAACTGCTCAGCTGACATTTCAGGTGTATCAGTTAGTTACACAAGTGGTTTCAGGAACACAAAAGCATGGTTATGTGTTGAAATATGAAGTCTAAAATATGTACAAATTTTCTCAATTTTATTTTTGTGATGAGTGCTTTCTTTTTGGGAAATAAAAGAGGCTTCATCCAATATTAAACGCAGCCACACAATCTCAGAGGAGAGAACGATTACAGGTTCCATTTCAGTTGCGTGTTGGTTTAGAAGCAATGGATTGGCCTGGGAAAATATCCCTAATAGTCTTGATTGGTTTGAGATTTACACATTATGATTGTCACAACTGCACAGCTGTGACTCAGTGCTCCCACGACTACTTTACATCGTGGATGTCTTTGTAACCAGGCGTTACACAAACTACACACCTTGTTAAATGATTTCTGTCTTCACAGTTACAGTAGATTCCTTTCCAGAAGACAATGCTTAAATGCCTCTCAGAACACAATCGCATAATTGTGTTTCATGAGCTGTTGTATGACCTTGATCATATAAGCCTAGTCAGTCATTTTAGCCCACGTCTCCAGCTGTTGCCATGGCGATATCCCCAGGTGGCACACTGGTGGACTCCAAATCCACCACATATTCTCACGCTGCTAAGCTATCATCCCATCTCAATCAGTGGCCAACAATAGTCTCTCTGAAGTGATCATTTGCCGAATGAGCCAATCAACACATTTCCCGCCCTTCGTCTTAGGGGAAAATTGTCTCTCCCTGCCAACTATTCACAGCTAATTCTGCCTTCTGAGTGACCAAGATAGACGCTGGCTCTCCCCCGCCGTTCTCCAGCAGTGTCACGCTCCAGCCGTCCTCTCGCCTCCCCCTTATTTCCTCTCTTGTACTTTTTGGCTTTGCACTCCATTTCTGCTCCTTCATCTTCAACTGTGAAAAAGGTAAATCACTGCCAGTGTACTGTACAGCTATTTAAACCTTAAGAAATTTCATATTCTGGCTTCCAGGATGCATTCAATATCTGCTCACGTCCGTTTTCATTTTCAAAATCATGCATGGAGACAGTTTAATGTTTTCATTTTAGCCTTTCCAGAGTGGGTAAATCATAACTTACAGTTGAGGCCTATCACAGCAAACATCCATCTATCTGAAGTGAAATCAATAAATTATCATGAAGAACATGTTCACACGTAAGGTACCTTGAAGTGGGGTATTGCATTAGGTTAGGCAGAGTCCTGAATTTGTGCACACAGGCTTTTGGTTCAGTATCAATGAGACCACCCGAGTTTGTTCTTTTGATGCGGTTCATTTAGGCTGTTGATAACACTGACTAGACTTGAACTAGAAGAGCAAAACAAAATTTGAATGAGTAGTGACTTTACTTAACGCTGTAGTATATATCTAACCACCCCTTCATGTATTTGATTGATCCCCTAATCTTGCTTTCCTTTCTTCGTCTTATTACTTTCATACATTTTTTCTTCTTTCTTTCTTGCAATTTGTACTGATAAATGGCTTAGGGGAAGAAATCACAAACCAAATCAACTTATGTGGTTTGCGCTGCTTTAACTGGGGATGCGACAGGCAGAACAGAGGGGCGAGAGAGGGTCAAGACAGCGTGAAGAGAGAGAGAGAGAGGAGAGGGGGAAGTCTAGTTTTAATCACCTGAATGATGATGGTTGTGTGTGTGTCTGTGTGTGTGTGCATGGACGATGGGGGGCTATTACAGGCAGTCGCATTATATTTATGGTGTGTGTGTGTGTTTGGTGTAATTGCCCTAATCATGATAACTGTACATAACTTCATGTGAGAGCCATTTTGTGTGCGAGTCTGTGCATGTGCCTGCAGCATTTTACACACTTGACTGTGACTTTGTTGTGACCTCAGATGAGTGGCATTAGTGCCAGACTTTCCCACTGAGGAAAAACACACACACGCACCGGGTGAGAGAATCACAGCGCACAGTGCAAAGTGGTCTTGCCAAGGGAGACAGATCAGTGAATTGCTCATTGTTGTCATGCAAAAGAAGATTGAGATACACACGCAAACACACACACCTCCTAATGCACACTCTACACAATGCCTTGTTGGCTGTTTGTCTGCCTTCATTAAGATCAGAGTCCCTGTGAACAGATTTAGCAGTGTTAAGCATCCGACACATGGCCAAATGTTTTGGCTGTTTGTTCATCCAGTGAGGCTGTTAGTTGGGGGGAGTGTTAGCATATTTAATGCTCACAAGTGAAATGATCGGAGATGAGGAGCTCTTCCCTCGAGATCAGACGACACTTGTTGTCCAATTTTAACCGGACGCAGGAGGTCTGTGTGGGCAGGGTTGATCGTTTCATTGCGACACATCAAAGAGAAACAAGTAAAATGTTACCATATTATTTTATTGTTGTTGTATTGTTAGGGCCTAAGAATGCTGAAGTCATTCTGTCCAACACTTAGGTGTGGAGCAACATTTTCGAGAACTAAAAACCAAATTGCCATTATACTCCCCGTGGATATTCATGATCCCCAGAAGATGAGTCATTTCAATCATCATCACAATCGCAAAATTTCTTCTTATAAATAAGAAATCAAAGTGTAACAAACACAGCCAGATGGGCAGATTGACATTACGTTTCCTGAGCACAGCCATGCTCCCCAGAGGATGAACCCTGGAGGATTTGGACAATCCATGACTTTTCTTTCGAGCACCACCCTCAGGCCAAAATATTGACTTTGTACATAAAATATGTCATAATGTTACAGGCAGATTGCCATTAAATTTGCTGATTACAGTCATGCTCCCAAGGTGATGGACCTACATGATTTTATGACCCCTCTTCCTGTCCTCTAAAACCACCCTCAAGACAAACTTTATGTTTTTAGGACAAATTGGAAGAAGAGTAAACTCATCAGATTGTTGTTCATTATGTGCAACATTTTCCGATGGTTTAGTGTGATGAACATTGCAGCCTCAAGGGACCATTAGCGGGATGTTAAGTCTTGTTAATATTATTTACAGTCATAATTACTGCCCGCAGATGAGCGGTTTCATATCAAAACGTTGTGAAGCGTCTTTGTTTCAATGTTGTGATTCATATTTTAATATTTTTCATAAGCACAGATGATTCAATTCTTGAAATGCAATTGTTTTGTCAGCAGAGGTGAATGATTTAATAGTGTCGCTTTTTTTCCATTTTGAATATCTCATTTTAAAATGAAACTTTCTGTGTTACATTATTATTTTCCAACATCTCCTTACATCAACCATAAACTTTCACATTCAGTTTTATTTCTGTTTTTGAAATATACAAATCTCTTTTATGTAGAAAAGATCAACCCAGAAACACAAACACTTTTTTTTCTGTATCTGTAATGAGCTCCGGGCTCAAGAATATTGAAAATACTGTATTAGGATATACACAAGCACACAATAATTTATTATTGCTTTGATCAGCTAACGTTGTGACTTTTTGGTTTTCTTCTTTTTTTGTCAGAAATTCTCTCCTGCAGATTTTACAAATTCAACACTTTTTGTCTCTGCTGTCCTATTCTGGACTCAAAGCTAACCTGACTACTGTGGATTACAGTCCAAATCTGGACCGCCAAAATATTATCAGTTCTGAAAGCATTTCATATGAACCTTCTGGCCTTATGACTTAAATGTTTGTCCAAGGTCCTTTTCCTAACATTTGCGGTGCCTCTCATTCTGATTAGCTGTCATGAGGCTGACAGTTTGAACGGGTCCTGTGGGATGTACATTTAGCCTTGTTGAACCTTCTTTCTTAATAGCTCTGTCTGTTGTTCACTGCTGGCCACACCTACAGCAAATTTCCCAAAATATCTTAAACACTGGTGAAAACCCAATTTCACGCAAATTGAAAGATTTTGTCCTGTGATCGCAGAAAAACTGAAACAAATTGTATGACAAATCTTATTTATTATTCCTTCAACGCCGCAAATTTGTATATTGTTGCCTTTCTTCTTCTTTTCTCTTCCAGTTGAGTCTCCTTGTTATGAACCCAATATCATCAGGGAGCAAAATACAACTCATTAACACAGATACATCTACAAAATAACAGAGTCACAGTCAACACTAATAAAGCCTTTTATTAATGTGCCAGTTGCTATTAGTTTAGCTTGTTATGCGAAGCGACAGATCAGAGGGAACCATGACACTGTAGTGTGACATGCATGAAATTCAGACAATGAGCTGACATGTGAATATCATCTGTCTCCACTGTACTGCCCCCACTAACAGACTGCTGTATGGTAATGTCCCGTATCAGCAGTGGTAGCTATTTCTATCCAGCCTATGTTCATTTTTGTTCACTGTTGTTTGCTTTATTTTGTGTACTTTGATCTATTTCTGGCGTGATTTTACAGCAGTTTGGTTGCCTGTTTGGGAGGTAGTGTGTAAACTAAACAAAGAAGGCAAACAAACAAGATAAATCTGTGAATTTTGTACAAACTGTAGGAACAAATGACTGTTTTTCTACTGAGCCTGTTATCTCTATATGTTTCTTTGGTGGAGGGGAGGGTGGGAAGAGAGGGATGACGCTCCATGTGTCGAGGGTGGTGGGGGGGTGAGGGGATCGAGGGATGAGATTTTTCTGTAAACGGTCGGGGACTGTGCAATGACTACTTGTAATTATTAAGAGAATCGAGAGTATAGAGGTGGAAAAAATGTCCCTTATGACAAATGAAATAAAGTGTTATATTTGCATGATTTCCTGTATTTTCATCGAGCAGATATTTATGGTTGTGTATACTGAGTAGATGTACGTCACATTAATAACTGTTTAATTATGAAAAATTCTACTGTCACTTTCTTCTGTGAATATAAATATACAGTTTTCTTAGCTCTTTTATGACTAACTTAGCTGCTGCTCAGTGTTTCCTGTTTGATGCACTCTCCATTATCACGCTTCCGTTCCTGTCACGCCACTGCAGTATCTGATCTTTCCATCAAAAAATGTGATATCTTTGATAATCCCAAACCATGCAGCACTCTTTCAAAGTACATTTATTCTCAGAGGCACTGGAAAAGCCTGTTCCTCTGAGCTTTCAAATTACACCCTAACAAATCCCCCTTTCAACCTTCTCCCATGAGAGACAGATTTACATTTCTGAATCAAAGCTTCAAATGCCACCTCCTCACAGAAAAACTCTAGATGCATTACACCAGACCTTTTCCTTTTAAAATGGCTGCCACAGGGGAGGAGTCCTTCCTCGACATCATTCAGCTCCTGCATCCTAAGTGGGACTGCGGTATACAAATTAGTCTGACAGTATTTTTGTTGAGTTAAAAGTTCCAACATGTAAAGACAACCGTGGAAGGTGAAAGAGAAGTCAGAGCAAGCGGCTTTTAATATGAAAGAGGAAGGACTTGTGAGGTTTCATTCCAATGTAAGTGTAGGCAAGCAAGTTTTGTGACAGTTTTTGGCCATAACTATCAATTTTGTATTCCTTTCTATGTACAAAAACTTACATTTCACAACAGCAACAACAACAGGCAACAAATGGCTCATTCAATTTTAAATAAACCATCACAACACTAAGAGGCCTGTTGTGTGTCAGAGGAGAATCTGCTGCAGACTAAAAATAATATAAATGACTAAATAAGCGCAGACTTTTGAAAGGTAAAAACCTCTGGTATATGACCTGACTTAATCAATATAGAAATAACAGGATAAGCCATGGGTGGAGTCTCGTGGTGTTGCTTTGTTGCTTTCATCACGAGTAAAAAGAAAAAGATTGCTGACTTCTGACAAATTCTTCTGCCAAACGCAAGGTAAGGCAAGGTAATCATTTTTAAAATGGATTTCACATGGTTTTATTTCATTTTTGACTGAAAAGGTTTTGAACATTTACTTTCAAAGACGTATTACTGGTCAACTCAGTGAGAGTTTATGGATGAGAATAAAAGGATAGGTCAAAAGGATTAAACGAGTTAAGACTCACAGTGGAGGTCTTGTTGATGCGTGTGGGAGCGATGTACAAATTTAGACAAACAATAAGTTTTGAGTTAAATGAGTTTCAGATTTTGTTCCCAAAAACAGCTCGTCACTATTAAGTTCACTGATGGCTGAGAAGTCCTCAACAGTACTCAGAGACTCAGCAGCCAGGATCTGAAACAACAAGGTATATATTGTTCTTTCAACAGGTGAGGCAAATGATGAGGCTGATCAGTCAAACTGGTGGTCACCATCGCCCACCAGCTGGATCCCAGCCCACCGGCAACTGTTGGTTATCACCTAGGACAGCTCCAGAATCAACAGCCTGGACAGCAGTCATGAAAAACTGTTTAAATCTCATTTTGGAGAACACAATCTAAATGTAATTTAAAAGTAATGTGCTGATAAAGCACCACTTTATACTGTCACTTCTGCACCAGCTAAAATATAAACACCAACAGTGGCCACACTTGTTTCATTGCCCTCATATTAACTAGCATTAAAACTGAATCATAACTGGAAATTAAACTATAAAATGAAAACATCTAATTTTGCCAAGCATTCACCAAAGGAGTGGACAGCTCTACTGTCACCGTGCAAAAGCTAAACATGTTGAATATGCGGATTATGTACTCCAGCAATCTGAATTGCACTTGGAACAGCCATGAGGCTTTGAGAGTTTTGTTTTGCTGGCGTGAAGCCGCCTGTGGTGGAAGCAACACCGGTGACCTACAGCATTAAAAAGAGATGGGCTGGTAGATGCGAGCACTTGACTCTGCCCTCCTCCTTGATGGGAACTCATTGTGTTCTGACCTTTAAGTTCCCTCGATATCTCCCTCCATGTCTTTCTCGCTGTTTTCCTCCCTCTTGCTATCTCGCTGTGAGGGCCGGGGACTTGACAGCTGATTTGAAGCACTGCAGCGGCACCAGCGTTTTGTTTAATGATTTCCCCCCTCTGCTATCTCCCTTTCTTAGCTGAGCCTGTCTTAATATGTTTTCTCTTTCACCTCTGATTCTCTCTCTCCCTCCCTCTCTCCATTTTACTGCCGCCTATCTCCCTCCCCCTTTCCATTGTTTTAATGAGAGTGAAAGAGGGAGCGTGAGAGTTGCGTATCAGTATGCATACTGTCCACCCCCTCTCTCAGCAGAAACCTGGTATCTGGGCCACAGGAACAATGGCTGCTCAGGACTAAGGATTGGAAACACAGACAGTCCACTGACATTTCATATCAGTTCTTCATAAAATGGCAGAAACGGAAAGATACAGAAGGAGACAGAGGGAGAATGGTACAGTCACAGAGCCATTTCGAAATATCACTCAAGGATATCATATAGATGTAGACCTAGTATCACCATCACCATGTCATTATTAAAAATTGTTTCGGGGCATTGCTTGGATTAAAGTCTATACAGTCCTGTGTTTGAACGTGACCCAGGATGTTTTTGCATGGCCTGAGCTGACATGTTCACATGGGCCCACATGGGATCTTGGCTTTTTTTGTGCATCTGCTCCATGTAGGCCCATGTGGGGACGTCCATTCTGCCCATATCAGGAGGGCAGTGATGAGACAAAGATTGGATAAATGCGCAGCTTTTACAGGCCCCAAATGGAATACCCAAGGTGATAGTGTTATTTTTTATATTTTTTCCCCCAAACCATACAGCACACATGGGCTTGCCATGAGGGAGCCATATTATTAAACCCATGTAGAGAGTTAGAAGTAAAACCAGAACTTCCGGATTCTGTTCCAGTAGTAAGAAAAACTAATTCAAAATCACACTGACCTTTTCCATTACAAAAATAACTAAAAAAAAAACAGCCTTGGAACATTGTCCTACTTGACAGTATATTGTGTGGTTCATATATTTATATAAGGATGCTAATTTAAAAAGAAATATTCTCAGTTTTATAGTAGCCTTTAACAAACTCCTTTTCCCATAAGTCACAACACTGTGGGTAAAGTGTCGACAAGGCAAGTCCATGGACTAGTTGAGGGGCTGCGGTGAATTCAGACTAAAAATGACTGAAGAAGAGAGCACTGGTGAATATTATGATTATGATTATGACCAGAACCAGATTATGACGACACAAATACCTGCGCTGTTAAATTTTCACAGGAGCTGTAGTTTTTTTTTTATCACAAAATAATAACTTGAATAATGAAGAATTCCATTTCCAATAGCAAGTTTACAAGGGATTACAACGGTTCATTTAATGGTCATTTTACAACACAAGGTTGTATAACGAAATTTACATTTGTAGTCCCTTTTTGCTACACACACACACACACACACAAAACAGAACAAAAAGTCTCACAGCCTGAGGAAAGAAGCTGCTCTGGAGTCTGGTGGTACGACAGCGGATGCTTCTATACCTCTTGCCAGATGGCAGCAAGATGAACAGACTGTGGCTGGGTTGGGTATTGTCTTTTAGTATGCTTCGGGCTCCACACAGGCTGATATCACTAATACTCAGTAGATGGGAACCAATGATGTTCTGGGCGGTTTTAATCACCTGCTGCAGAGCCCTCCTGTCCTGGGCCGTCCGTAAACCATGCCAATTTTTGGTCAATGTGCTTTCTATTGTTCCTCTGTAAAAGTTGCAGAGAACTGGGCATGGGAACTTTGTTCTCTTAAGTTTTTCTTAAGAAGTACAGCTGTTTCTGAGCTTTCTTAACCAGGCTGGAGATGTGAGGTGACTATGACAGGTTCTTTGCTGATTCCCAGGAACCTGCTCCACTGATGCAGACAGGGGTGTGTGTCTTCTCCTCCTGTTTTTCTAAAGTCAATTGAAAAATGCTGAACTGAAATCAACAAACAACATTCTAACGGAGGTGTTGTTATTTTCAAGGTGTGTGAACGCTGAGTGGAGGACAGTGGAGATGGCATCCTCTGTGGATATGTTGGTTCTGAATGCAAACTGGTGAGGGTCCAGGCTGGTTGTAATAAATGCCAGTTTGTCTTAGAATATGGACAATAAACCCTAGGAGCACGTTTCTTTTTTACGAAAGACCAATGAA